>PVKS010025927.1:0-29250 GCA_004027875.1 Aplodontia rufa | reverse complement strand
TCATCCTTAGCTCTCACTGGTAATTATTTATCTGCATTAACATCATGTCTGGGGCTTATTATGTAAATTATATATTTTTTCTAGTCACAAACAAAACTGTCTAGAAAGTAGGCCATACAATTTAAGTATACATTAATTATTTAATCTCTTTAATTCACTTAAAGTGATGGAGAAAGAAATGGTCATTTATTGCTTTTACGTGAAGTATAGTTTTCTCATTTTTTTATGTGTTAAATTTGCAAGGTCAGGGGAAAGTCTTTTTCCTGGGAAAGGTTTTATTTTTTGCTATCTGTTACATATATTGCCTGTGTCTTCAAATATTTTCAGCAACACGTTGCAATATCTCAAAAGCATATTACCATGATATTAGTAGAGGCCTTATATATAAACTTATTGATGATTACAGGAGCCAAAATATTCAAAATATTGCTTTTCAGTAAATGTCAGAATTCTCAACAGAGGAAATTGAGCAAGCCAATTAATACATGAGAAAGTGTTCTAAATCACTGGTAATAAGAGAAATGTAAATCAAAACTACCTTAAGACTTTACCTCACTCTAGTCAGATTGGCAAAGAAGAATACAAACAATAAGAAAGGCTTGAGGGGATGTAGCGAGATAGGAACACTAGCACATTGTTGGTGGAATTGCAAACTGGTACAGCCAAGCTGGAAAGCATTGTGGAGACTTCTTTAAAAATTAGGGTTGGATCCACCATGTGATCCAGCTACCCCTCATCTGGGTATTTTCCCAGAGGAGTTAGAATTAGCACATTACAGCAACACGGAAAAAACCATGTCCATAGCAGCTCAATTTATGATAGCTAAATTATGGAACCAACTCAGATGCCGCTCACTGGAGGAATGGATCCAAAAGCTCTGGTATATATATACACACAATGGAGTTCTACTCAGCTATTAGAAACAATGATATTGCATCCATTGAAGGTAAATGGATGGCAATGGAAGAAATCGTGCTGAGTGAACTTAGCCAAACCCAGAGAGTCAAAGGCCAAATGTTTTCCCACATTTGTGGTACCTGGAGCTAAACCCAGGCTTGGGGGAAAGGTAGATAAAATCATGGATTAGAACCATAGAAAAAATGCAATTTGTTAATATTTATGAAACACAGTTGCAAGATACTACATATTTGAACAAGCTATACTGTATGCCTGTATAAAAATGTAAATGCTTAATTCTACTGTCAATATATATATCAAAGAATAACAAGGGATGATTGGAAGGGAGGAGAAGCAGAAAGGTTGGAACCAAGATAAAGCAAGATACATTCCGAGGATTTATAAGTATGTCACTCTATGTACTATAGTCATGTATATAAAAATTTTCTTCATAAGTGTAAGAATTATGACACTGTACTTGTTTTTTTTGCGGGGGGATAAACATAGGATCCAGAAGAGAGGCAAAGGATTGGGGAACGGGAGGAGGGAGGTAGAGGGGTGTGGCGGAGTGGGGATATTGACCAAATTATATTGCTATATTGTGTGCCTCTAGGAATATGTGACAACAGAGCTTCATTATGTATAACTATAATACACTAATAAAAAATTTTTAAAAATCATATATCACGAAGCAAAGTTACCGATGAACTCTAATTTATTAAAAAGTATTAAGCAGTGCTTGGAATAGTAAAGAATGTATCTACTCACAACATTTTAAAATTATCTTACGTCTCTTTCATAAACTTTAAAAAGAGCTATTTTCATAACCCAAAAAAATAACACATGTACACTCCTTTTAATTGGATAGTACAAATGTAAACTAGGCATGAAGCTTTTATTAAGTGGCATAAATAGTGAGCTGGTGGATATAATCTCTGTTTAAGAAATAAAAACATTGTAAGAGCTGCTAAGTGGGAAATTGCTGGCTATATATAGATAAAATGTGGGTTTAGTTTGTTTTGTGGGATGTTTTGTGCAATTAGTTATGATTTAAAATTAGACAATTTGAAAAATCAGGTGATGTAAACAATTGTCAAAGCTGTTACAAAAGGCTCGTTTGTATTTCTGCATGGCTGGCTACTGGAATGGAGCTGAGGAAATGACTATTCCTTTTTGTGGTGAATATTTTCATGATCCCTGTCATGCACCCGTGGCAGACTCTTATCCATCCCTCTTCGCTGAAACACACTTTCAACCTCTCTTCCTTGTCCCCAGTCAGAGATGACCTGATTAATTCTATATCAGCCACTTATTCAGCTCCAGCTCATTGGCCCATTTGTTGAGTAGCTTTGCTTACTATTTCCCAGCACTTCATAGAAATCTTTGCACCAACCCCATAAATATTGCCAGTGCTCTCGTTCAACAGAATTAAACTGAGATACTCAGAAATAAATCAATTTGCTCAAGATCATCCAGAGAATATGTGGGTTGCCAGTTCAGGCCTGAGGCCACAGTAGTAATAGTCTTAGCCACAGTGGAAAGCAGAGTTTCTGTTTTTCAGTCATTTGTTTCCAGGGCATGACTTCTACAAGATTTACACCCTAAAACTGTTTAATTTTACTTTCTGTTAACATGATTCTGTATGATTATATAAAATCAATTTCTATTTTAATCAAAGTAATGTAAGTGTTAAGTTTAAAAATAAAATTCCCAGACACACTACTCTGGGGAAGTTGCCTCTGATATTTACCTGTGAGTTTCTGAATAGTATGCATTTATCCCTTTATTTATGAATTTTGATCACTGATTTACTTTTTTGGTAGTTGAGAATTTAACCTCTCATTTCATGTCACCCTCATTTCCTTCTTTCCAATTTCCTAATAATTATATCATATTTTAAATGATAATTATTGTATGTTATGGCAAGAAACATCATTAATAACTTAACGCTCTACTGTGATCATATATTCATTCCCTTGTGATATCCCCACCGCACCTGTCCAGAGGTAAAAGTGCTTGTGGTTCATTTGCATAGTTTTATATTTGTTTAGTTTTCTATATATTTGTTCCTTTTTACAAGTTCTGCCAAATCATTAGACATTTGTGAACATTTTCTCAAATGCTCTCTAAGTATCATATCATTCCCGCTTCCTTCTTTTTCTGTAGTCCTCTGTCAGTGTCTCAGATCTAGATAGGTTGCCTTGCAGTCCAGGGCAGAGTTCCCAAACTCAGTTCTTCACATGGCCCTGCTTTGAATCTTGACCTTTTCCTGTTATTCCTTCTTTTCTTGGTTTATTCCCTCACTTTTTTGGACCACTTATCTTTGTAAGTTGCTAGGAAAGTATCCATGGTAATATGTTTTTCTGAGTTCTTTCATGTTTCAAAATCATTAATTATATCCTCACTTTTACTTTTTAGTGTAGGTGGAGTTCTAAGTTGGAAAGTGTGCTCTTCGAATTTTGAAATTTTTGTCCCCACTGTCTTCCCTTATTTGTTATTGCTATTAGTTATACAATACCCTTATAATTTTTGATTCTTTGTCCATAACTCCTTGTTCTTCCATACCCACTTAACCTTTTGGGCATTTTTAAACCTGTGCTGAAATTCTGTAGTTTTATAGTGATGCATCTTCCATCAATCAAAGAGGTAGGCATTCAGTGGGACTTTCGATATGAAGACTTTGATCTTTCAGTCAGTCCTACAAAATTTCTTTTATTTTTGATATTTTTTTCTCCTTTGTTTTCCTATTTTCAGACTTTTCTTTTCTTTTCTTTCTTTTTTTTTTTTTTTTTTTTTTTTTTTTTTTTTTTTTTTTTTTTTTTTTTTTTTTTTTTTTTTTTTTTTTTTTTTTTTTTTTTTTTTTTTTTTTTTTTTTTTTTTTTTTTTTTTTTGTGCTGGGGACCGAACCTACTGTCTCACCCATGCTAGGCAAGTATTCTACCACTGAGCCACATCCCTGGCTCTCTAACCCTGGCTCTCTAAGACTCTTATTTAGATACTTCCCTTTTTGATATAATATTCTAACTCTTAAGACTTCTTTACTATTTTCAGTGGTTATTTTGATCATATGTCTCAATGAATCTATTGAAATACTTTTATCGTCTTTTAAAAAATCATCCTTTCCTGCATAGCTTGCTTTTTTTTTTTTTTTTTGGCCTATTTTGCACTCATTTCTTACTTCTCCAAGGATATAATTATCCATTATTCTCTTTGAAATTTTCTTCTCCTCCAATCATTGTCATCATATCTTTCCAGTTCCCTGCCCCTCTTTTTATTTTTTTGTCTTTGTTTTGGTCCTTCTTCCTCAAATTGGATTGTCTCTTCAAATATCTGATCTCCTCAGCTATCCATTCATAATGAATAATGAAGTAGTAAAAGCATGTTGGAATATCTGCAACTGGAGATGGTAATTGTTACCTGGTGGGCTTCATTACAGGGGCTCAAGTAACTTGCCAAGCTTGCAGGGGACACCACATAACTGAGGTAGTTCAGTTATTCCAGAAAAGAAAAATCTAGTCTGCACACAGTCACAGTTGTAAGGAGGCCGGGCTGGGATACCCACTCTTATATTAATACGCCATCTCTAGTTTCACAGTTTTATGGAAACATTCTCGGTTGCCTTTTATTGAGTTTGCCACCTCTTTCCAGTCCTGACTGTTACTTGAAGTCCTGAGCACAAAGAATGAACTTCTGATCTCCTGGAAGGGCCAAGGAGGTGGGTATCAGATGAGGAAGGAGGGAGTTTATTTCCAGCCAGATACATCAAGGTGACTGAACATGTGGTGATAGATTCAGACATTTAGATTTTCTTAGGGATGAAACCTCAAATACTGATTGTGATGCTATATTAGGTAATTAAAATAGGGCCGACTTTTGAGCATTCAAATTAGAATTCATTGTTATTTAATCATTACTTTCCTGTAGAAGTGTTCAACTAGAGCTATGTGTCTGAAGAACTTAAATTCATCTTTTATAATCAACACAAAAGAGAAGAATAGCTGATAATCATGGAAACAGACTGCCATACTTACCACTAAATTCCTGATCAGCTTTGAGTCTCCCTGTTTCATTTATTTGGCTTTGAATTGCTTGAAGACAGAATGATTATAAATTTTGACTAAACAGTAGCTTGAATAGCAAAAACCAAAGAGTCTACACAAAGATACTGATTTGCCAACTTTACTTTTTGATGTGAAAAAGTGATTTTATGAGTTTGAAAGGTTCACCACATGTAAATAAGTCAATGTTATGCTATTCACAGAAAGCACAAAAAAGCAATATTTCCCAAAATTATTTCAAGCTTTTTTTTTCCTATTAAGAGGCTGTCCCTAGTTTCACAATAAAAATGCAAGAATTACATTCCTAGTTCCTACCTGACACTGGAAAGCCTCCCTCTAGACAACACCCCTGTATAATGTGCTCCAAGAACTTGCTAGTTATGTCTGAATTGTACTGTCATGTAACTCCCTTAACTGAGAATAAAAAAGTTTCTTTAGGTTTTTTTTTTAATAAAGAGTGACAGTGAAAGAGACAGAATTAATTTTATTTAGTTTTTCATATGACCTTCATCGCTCCAACACTCTGTTGTGTATGTGGTGCTGGGGTTTGAACTTGGGTCCTCCTGCATGCCAGGCAAGCACCGTAACTGCTGAGCCACCACTCCAGCCCCTTTACATGTGTTTTTTAACTTAAAGAGGGATAATTCTAAATATTTTCATAATTTAAAGGTAAGAATAACATCACTTGCAAAATGAATTAAAATTAATGAAACTCAAATTATGAAAATTGCTCACCAGAAATCCTAAGCACGGGTTTCTGTACAGGTGTTGGTATGATCCATCTTCACAAGGCAAAAAATATTTTATGAGGGCATGAATTTGCTAGAGGTGTCATTACAGAGCACCAGAGATGGGTGGCTTAAGAAGTAAATATATATTCTCACCGTTCTATAGGCTGTAAAGTCCAAGATCAAGATGTGAGGGTTGTGACACTTTGTCAGATGGCATCTCCTCTGTGTGTGTTCATCTTGTTTTTCCTCTATATGTGTCTGTGCCCAAATCTTGTCTTCCTTCAAGGTCACCAGTTAGATTTGGTCTACTTTAATGCCTTTATTTAAACTTAATTTCATCCTTAACCTATGTGTAAATAAGGTTGCACTCCGAGGTGCTTCCTATTAGGGATAGGGCTTCAGCATCCCTGGTTTCTTTTTGGGGGGATGGTTGTGGGGGTGGTGGAAGAGACACAGTTCAGGACATACTGCTGAGATTATAAATGGAATTATTGACCTTCAGTTTATTCTACTTGTCAACATTGTTTTCCTCAAAGTAAACAGATATTTGGATCAAATCAGCCAATTAAGATAATAGATGCATAAATTGTGTGTAGATATTGTTAGATTTAGATAAAAGTTACAGGACAAGGTTTAACTGGATGGAATCATAGCATTTGCTCAACACATGTCACAGTGTCACAGGAAGGAAAGGGGTTAGGTGGTTTCCACCGCGTGCTAAGGCAGACCTTTCACGTATACATTCATTATCTGTCTGATTACTCACTGCAGTCCCGTGATGAACATCTCACAGAGAGTGAAGAAGGAGTCTGGGATGTTCAGTGAAGTTCCCAAATTAGCACCACTAGCAGATAGTGATTTGAATTGCTTACCTGTTTGATTCTAAACACTGTATTCTTTCTATTATTTTATGATGCTTCTCTTGACCATTCTTTCTATTGACAAACATTTTAATCACATGATACAAAGGGAAGATGTATAGGAGAAAATTTCACAAATCTGTAAAAGTGTCCCATATCTGAATTCATAAATAAATGTACACCATAGAGCAGTGGGTACCTTCTTCCTCCCTCCCTCCGTCCCTTCCTTCCTTCCTCTCCCTCTCTCTTTCTCTCTCTTTCTTCTTTTTTCTCTCTCTTTCTCCCTTTCTTTTTCTCTTTTGCCCGTCCTTTTCTTTTATTCTCACTACATTGCCCAGGCTGGGCTTGAACTCAAGCCTCCACCTCAGCCTCCTAAAGAGTTGGGTTTACAGGTGTGGGTCACTGTGCCCAGCTCTATAAAGTAGCGTTTAGAGATTATGAAAATCTCTAATGACATTCTGAACATTATGACACAAAATTACAAATAAGATGTATAATTTAAATGCTTAAATATGGCTTTAAAAACCTTTTCATAAAATTTGTGTAATAATTTATATTCTCTAGAACTTACCACATAATTATTTTGCCATTTTTTGTACTACTTTCTTTAATGCCCTCATTTTCATGCATTAGTGAAAATATGATTTTCATGCATGTATCTAATTTGTCAAATGTCTCCAAATGTATGATCATAATGAATTGGGCAAAAATTCTCTGCTTTTACTAATGCTATACAAGAGAACCATTATTTATTTTGAGTAGTTTTATACCTATTAGGAGGATGAAATACCCTAATGATTACACTAGCTCTACTTTCATGCAAAAGAAATGCATATGTTGAACACTGGCTTTTTCTATGTAAGCTTTCTTACACTTTTAGGTACCAACTTTTTATTTCTAGAAAGACAAATTATACATAATAATTTTCTAAGAATATGAGAAGATTCATTACGTGTATGGAAATAAACTTATTTCATAAAATTCTATCACATAGCAATTTCCTTATGATTTCTCTTATTTCTTTAGAAAGGCCTTTTGTCTATGGAGGTCACAGGAGTACTATGCTTGTCTTGAAATTCATTGGCTCTTTACAGTGAAGTGAAAAATTGATCATGGTAAGTTATGATCTGGGTTGGAGAAAAGATGAAACAGATAATTTTCTCTGCCAGCAATCAGCCACAACCTTGAAACCTTAGAATTTAAGGTGACAATAATAAAAGAAACCACAGAAAGTAAGGAATTTTGGATATGGAAGGTAAAATGTAAAGTTGAGATTTAGTCACTGCAGTTTGGGAGAGTTTAACCACCAAAAATCAAAGATCACGATTGTCTTGAACTAAAGTCTTGTGATTAAAACCAATAAACAATAAATATTCATACAACAGATTTATGAAAGATTATGGTGAAAAGTTAGTAATTTGGGAAGTAATGGGGCTGGAGAGGTGGCTCAGCAGTTACGGCGCTTGCCTGGCATGCGCAAGTACACAGGTTCAAACCTCAGCACCCATGTACACAGCTAAGTGTCAAAGCAACGAAAGCCATGTGAAAAGCTCAATAAAAATTGATTCTCTCTCTCTCACTCTCACTGTCCTTCTCTCTTAAAAAAATAATTTGGGAAGTATTGTTAAGATATTAGATTTTGATATTTTATTAAACATATAGATAACACAGAGAAGATAAAACCAAGTTTTGCTGGTTATAAAATATAAGAATTATAAAAATATAAAAATTATCTTTATATGAGCTTATAGTAAATTGGTAACAAGGCATTTCTGTGCTAATGAAGTTTACATTCTAGTCTAAATTATAGGAAGGCATCTGAATTTATTAAATTGGTATATGATTAAACTTTATGTTGACATAATTAATGAAGACAAGAGCTGATATTCAGGAGTAAATGCAGTACTTATTTATGAATATTGCATTGGATTCTTCTCATGGATTTAATCCCCTAAAATCACTTTGAGATTATAAAAGATAATCATATTTCCTTAATTATTGACACACACACAAACTGTAAAGCTATAAAAATAAGAAGAGCTGAAATCTAATATGTTCTTGGATTCAACTTGAAAATATGTGTTTGGATTTCTCACCTGTATGTTAATAATTATTATCTGAGACTGCAGAAAATAGCAAAAATAATCAAAATAAACATTAGAGAAAGATACCAACTTTGTGTGTGGATATAAATTTTATGAAATACCTAAATAAGGAGTTAAGCTAAATACCTAGATAACGATAAACAAATTTATCAAATTACATGTCAGCAGCAGAAAATAATTTATTATATTTAACAATTATCAATAAACAATTCCTAGTTAAATGTTGAATTTATGTAGTAAGAGGCAGTAAGATTTTATTATCTTTTATCTGAGTGAAGGCAGAGTCAGCTATAATGTCAATGATCAGCTCTTCCAGATTTTGTGGCCTACCCTCTTTTAGAAATGAGACAAATTTATGGAAATGATCTGCCATCTTGAGTTAATCTGAAATATTTCTGTGCTTCCTGGGCACATGGATTCTCCATGGATTCTCTTTATGGGCCTTACTTAAATAAGGGAGTAATTTATAGTTCTTATAGTAAAACACAAGAATGGTTACTAATATCATTATTGTGATTCAATATATTTTTTCAATAATCCACTATAGAATCAACAATTAAACAGTCTGTAGAAAGAAATATTCAACAATCATTTGTTCCAGGAAAAACATTGGGAAAAGAATTGAAACTTAGAAAATTTGCACTTTAGACTTGGGTGTAGTGGCTCACACCTGTAGTCTCAGCAACTCAGGAGGCTTAGGCAGGAGGATTACAAGTCAAAGCCACCCTCAGCAATATAGCAAAGCCCTAAGCAACTTAGTGAGACCCTGTCTCAAAATGAAATATGAAAAGGGTTGGGGATGTGGCTCAATCTCTGGTACTAAAATAAAAAAAAAATTCACTTTTGTCAACCAAAATCTTCCTATTTGTGTATTTCAGAAATTCTTTCCTTTCAGTAGGAACAAGAGAGGGTGCTGTAGTGTCTCATTAAATATTAAAGATCATGTGCCCATTAAAACACTATTCTACTATTTTTGAGGGTAGAAATCCACGAATCTATTCATGTCTGAATGAGTATTCTGTCAATTTCATTCTATTATTTGGTTTTCTATAAAATACATCTGGATGGCCTTGATTAATCTGTGCAGTCATTTGAGAATAATGCAAAACCCAATCAGAAGACATTTATTAGTGAAATTGACTAAATATAGTTCATCAATGACTACTTATTGAGTTCTTACGCTACATCTAACAAATATGGTAAGTGGTATGGAATAAAATAGAAGTAAAAGCTCTAAAATAAGCAGAAAGGGGACTGGAGCTGTGGCTCGGCAGTTGGAGTGCTTGCCTGGCATGCACAAGGATCTGGGTTCAAACCCCAGCACCACATACACAACTAAAGTGTTGGAGAAACAAAGATCAGATGAATAAATAAAATTGATTCTCTCTTTCTCTCTCTCTCCCTCTCTCTTTAACAAAATAAATAAATAAGAATAAAATCAGCAGAATGGAGAAGTTAAGATTAAGTAATGTGAAAGAATTGAAGAACAATATAGAGCAGTGTAGTTAAAGTATAAGCCATAATAACAGAGATCACAAATAGTGCAGAAATTCTCAAAGATCACTATGGTAAAGAACAGGGAATATTTTATGACGATCGGGACTAGAGCTGAATTCTGGAGTTTCTTTAGAATTCAGTTTGGTAGATGTATTAGTCAACTTGCCATTACTGTAACAAATACCTAAGATAATCAACTTATAAAGAGAAAACGTTTGCTTTGACTCACAGTTCTGGAGGTTTCAGTCAATGGTCTATTGGCCTTGTTGCTTTTAGGCCTATGGCAAGGCCGCACTCCATGTTAGGGAGGGTGTGGCAGAGCAAAATTGTTCTCATGACCAGGACATGACAAAGTGTGAGGACGGGGGTTAGGGCCCACAATCCCCAATGACCCGCAGTGACCCAATTTCTTCCAACTAGGCCTCTCCTCTTCAAGTTGCCACCAGCTTTCAACAGTGCCACAGTGGACAGCAAGCCTTTGGCACTAGTACCTTTGGGAGATTGTCTAGACTCAAACATTAGCAGTACAGAAAAAGAAGTCAATTATTCAACGTGGTTTTGAACAGATGTAAAAATACAAATTTAAATACTGTGAAGGAATTTATATTTATAACAGTTTTTATCATAAATTGCTTATTGTATAAGTCCAAAATATGTGGGTTTTTTTTTTGGCAATATCATCTCTTGGAAACTGTGTATATTATATTCATACTTGTAGAGTTTCTCATTATAGGCACTGTTTCAATTACTTTTGTGAAAAATAAAGCACTGTTGGAGAAAAATACAGTCTCCTAAAATAATCTCAACCAGAGCTTATTGTCAGAGGTTACTTAGTAAAACATGTAGAAATGTAAGTAAAAATATTGCCATATGATCAATTATTCCTGAATGTAAGGGCCATAAATGTAAATGCTCCATGTCTCTAAACATAGTAACATTTTGGAAATTAGTCTTATATAAAGTCTCAATGTTAGGCAAAAGATAAGACGAGATTAAGAGAGAATTTCTACTGATGGAACTATATACCACATTCAAAATTGTATCTCTAACAACTTGAGTAGAAATTAATATATGCATTCTAAGAAACTGTTAGATGTCTCAAGAAAGATTAATAGGTGATGATAAGAGTGCTGATATTAAAGATGCATGTTGGAAAAAATTATTTCATGACATATCAAGGCGTAAAAATGATTCAAATATTGTGTTAAATTATTTTGTTTAAATTAATAAATATTATAAGTAGACATTTGTCTATTTCACTTAATTCATATGAAAAACACTACTTTTTGAAGCAGTTTTTCTATTTGGGAAAATTTGTACTATCTTATCCTCAGCATAGCCTTCTGTTAGGGTTATCTGTCATTCTTTAGGTGACCCCAATACATGTCACTAGATTACTTTAAGAATGAAAACAAACTATATGTAATGATGATTTTTCATTTTTAATGCCTGTTTCTTTAATTAATGAGCAGATTATTTATTGCACCTAATATTGTTCCACCTTTTTGTAAACTTGGCCTCAGTCCTTGTTGAGTAGCATGAATAATTTGTTAAGAAGAGCTGTTTTAGGTTGTATATAGTAAATATTTTTGCCCAAACCAATGATTTCTCCTGTTCAAAACTAGACTTATTTCAGATCCTTAGATTTGTGGAATAAATATAATAGTTGGTGAAGAACAAAAAGCATAAAGAAGAGAAAAATTCTATAATTTTTTGCTGCTACAGTATGAATTTTTTAAAAGAGTAGTTTAAGTTTGTTTTAATTGTGTATTTAAAACTAGTCCAGGGAATACCATGGCTACATTTAGTCTTCATTCTTTTGATATTGACTTTTGAAGAGTTCATATTTCCATAAATTATAACTTCCATTTCCACTTGTTCAATATACAGTTATCCTTTGGTGTCTACTGAAAATTGATTCCAAGAGTTCCCCACTACCCCGTACAGATAACAAAATCCACAAATCTCCAATCGCTTACATAAAAAGATGTAGTATTTGCGTCTAAGCTATGTACATTGTCCATATACTTTAAATGCTTTCCAAATTACTTATAATTCCTAATACAATGTAAATGCTGTGTAAATCGTTGTCATGATGTATAACTTATGGAATAATGGCAAGAAAAGTCTGTACATGTTCAGCACAGGCATATGTGTGTGTGTGTGTGTGTGTGTGTGTGTGTCTGTGTATATAATTTAAGTCTGTGATGGGTTGATTATGAAAATGTGAAACCCATGGAAATGTAGGGCTGACACTATCTAAGTGAGCCCAAAATATTTTTAGATTCTAAAATATCATAAAAGAATTTTAAAGAAATAATCTTTTGTTTTAAGGTGTGAATACCTAGAGCCCATTTATTCATCAAATAGGCACTGAGATTCTACTATGTAACAAGAATTTTTCTGGATCCTGGAGATAGAACAGGCAAAGTTCTCTACTCTTAAAGAGTTTTCATATTATTAGATAGAATTGTCATGTTTGTGGGTTAAAATATAGTTGAATATCATATGATTGAATTTCTTGATGACTACATAAGCATTTTACTTGTTATGCATAAAATTTATTTGATGACAATGCTTTTTTATAGTATAACTTAAAAGGCACTTTAATTTACAAAGTAGGCTTATTGTGGTGAGGTAGGTTATAGAGACATGTTCAAACTAATTCAAGTAAGATTTATTATAAAGAGACATAGACATTGTCAAACAGGATCTCAAGGAAGTCTTTAAACAACAACCTTGTAAAAACTAGTGCTAGAAAATGGTTTTGTTTGCAGGGATATTAATAAATAGCTTATAGATCTTTATTCTAGTAACTTGTAATAACATATCTTGGATTATACATAGTTTGCATTGTTTGAACAGATCATGAATAAGAATTTTTCAGAATTTATGAAAGGTGACAGATTCACAGAATCTCAGTTATCCCAGACAGAATAAATACAAGAAAAATCCACAAGATCCACACTTAGACACCTTATAGTGAACCTGGAGAATTCCAAAATGGATGGAAATAGTTCAGAGCAATGAGGGAGAGAGAGAGAGAGGTAGGTAGGTATTACTGTCAAAATGCAATAGGTACAGCTCGACTTACAATGGGCTTTTCATTGACCACTGTGAGAGTCAGAATACAGTGAAGTAATCATTACAATGAGCTAAAGAAAAGAACTCTCTAAAATTATATTCCCGCTGAAAATATATTACAAAAGTCAGTCAACAATGACAGCAAACACTGAGGGCATTTGTGCAATAACATATTCAGACACACAAAAATTCTGTAGGATTGTTTCACACAGAAGTAAAGAGATACTAGATGAAAGCTTTGAGTAACAAGAAATGATCATCCAAAAAATGTGAAAATTCTAAGCAATGATTGTATAAGATAATGGCAATCATTTTTCTTTTTAATTAGAACAAACAAGTTAAGAATAAAATTATAACAAAATATTTATTGGAGGTCATCAGAATGAAAGATTCTTGTTCGGAAAATCCTTGATGATAACTTATATTTGCATACTTAATTTTTTTGGAGTAAGAAATGAAGTTATAACCTGAATAGATTCTAAGTTTACTGTCCATTTCACTAGCTGAGGCTGCAGGATTCTGTTTTTCAAAAAGATTTACATTTCCTAGTACAGAATCTAACATTATGCAAGAAGCAGTTTCTATGGTTATATGTTGATTGCCACTGATCAGAGGAAGTTGAAGTGAGTGCTAGGTTATTACTACTTCTCTGCCAGTCTGATATCTGCAGGACTGAGTTCCTGAAACAGGTGGGAGATGAGAGAAATAGTACATGCTCCAGAAATACACACTGGTTTTCTGTTATCTCCTTGTATGATGAAATGTTCGTGCTTGTTATTATTCTAATAACAAAGCCTACGTTTCCAAGTGCTGAACATTCTGTAAGAGATTTCTCAATCATGGTTTTATTTTTTCCTTTACATTTTTATTAGTGCTTCATATTCATGTATAGTGGTAAGATTGTTGTTACATATTCATACATTTGCAAAATATAACAATGCAATTTGGGCAATATCAGTCCCTAGAATTTCCCCTTCCCCTCTCCCTCTTCCCTCCCCCTGGTCCCTTTCCTTTTTTCCACTTTTTTCCCTTTGCTTTTCATGGGATCACCCATTACCTTTCTTTTCCTTTTTCCTCTCTAGCTTACAAAAATGAAAGGAAACATAGGACTCTTAGCCTTCTGAATTTGGCCCATTTTGTTTAATATAATGGTCTCAAATTTTACTCGTTTTCCTATAAATGACATAATTTCATTTTTCTTTATGGCTATATAAAACTCCACTGTGTAAATATACCACATGATGAACTAGTTCCATAGTTTGGCAGTTGTAAATTGTGCTACTATAAACATGGGTAAGCATGTATCACTGTAATAAGCTGACTTTAATTCTTCAGGATCACTACTGAGAAGTGATACAGCTGGGTCACATGGTGGTTTCATGCTTCCATGCTTAGTCTTTTTTTTTTTTTTTTTTTAAGAGAGAAGGACAGTGAGAGGGGGTCAATTTTATTCAGTTTTTCATGTGGCTACATCACTGTGTAGGTGGAGCTGGGGTTTGAACTTGCGTACTCATGCGTGCCAGGCAAGCACCTTAACCACTGATCCATTGCTCCAGTCCCCAACCTTAGTCTTTTGAGGAGCTTCCATCAATACTGATTTCTTCATACTAAAATTTCTTCATACTTTGTATTTGTTTTTTAAACGGTCTGTCTCTCATTCCATGGAAAAGCATGTGTGTGTGTGTGTGTGTGTGTGCATGTGTGTGTGTGTGTGTGTGTGTAAGTTCTTAATCATAATAAAATTTGTAATGCAATTTACATGTCATTTTATTATCGAAGAACTTTGGTAAACATCATTTAATTTTATCCTGAATAGAATTTCAGGAGGTAGAAAGGAGAGTATTAAACTTATTTTCATAAGCTCTAACTGCAGCTTAGAAAGGTTAAGTGATGTATACATGTTCTCAAGACTAGCGATAAGAGTGAGAACCCTTCTGACTTCCAGCCTGGTGCCTTTCCCTCCGCTCAACCCTCTCTTATAAACAAAGTATTTGATCATGTTAAAAACACAGAAGCTCTTCATTGAGAAATTTGCATTCAAAAATTTATATTTGCATTTATGTACAGCAGATTACAAATAAGGGGAAAAAGAGAGAGAACTTTATGCACACTGCAGGAAAAAAAGAAAAACTCTTTTACTTAAATTTTTTATAAAGAAATACATTGAAGGGGATGGAGCAGTAGTTCAATGGTTATGATGCTTGCCTGGCATGCAAGAAGACATGGGCTTTTACCCCAGCACCACATATACAGGGAAGTTTAGAAACAACGAAAGTTTATTTAGTAAAATTAAATAAAAAATTGGTTCTCTTGTTCTCTCTCTCTCTCTCTTAAAAAAAATATATTGAATGGGAAAGTTCCAAATTTTCCAAGCCTTAATATTATACTTAACAGCATTATATTGCATGCATTGTATAACACATATGGATAAGAATTTCTATTCACTAATATTTGATGGTAGCACTACATGATAAATAAACATTGTTTTTACATCAAATTGCATTCAAAACTGTTACTGTAGGTGGAGTTACTTTCTTTCCTTTCTGAATTGTCATAAAAATGTTTTGAACCTCATGGACAAGAATTTGCACATACTTAAGCATGTTCTCAATTTGGTATCTTTTATATATTACTTGAATTCTCTGCTGTCACTTTTTATGCCTTTATTGGGCATAGACTGGCCCAAAGCCCCACTCTCCAAGGAGACTGGTTCTTCTTAAAGCTCTAATGATAAGTATTATCATGTCTTATTTTTCAAATCCAGGGTAGAAAAAGCCCACTCCATAGGTTTTGTAGAGCTTAAAAGCAAATTAAGTCCTATCTATGAAAAGTCTTTAGAAGCCAATGTGGGATCAATCTCTGATTCTTTAAAAAAAATTGATATATTTATATCTTAAAATTCTACATTTATATCAGAATAATTATTTAAAGTTGGAATATTATCTGTGATTTTAATTCTAGTTTCTCTGAGTTTTTAACAAGTATACATTTTGAAAATTGAGTGGTTCAGAGAGTTGATGGTAAAAAATTACTGTCTCCTAATCGTTCTGCCTCTATCTCCATTCCTATCCCCACAGTCAATGCTTTTAAAAGACTTCTATTTCTTTAAGGTTCTGGTTATTACCTCCATAACTGTAAGTGCCTCTATTTTTTGTTTCATGTGTCAACCTTAGGAAATATCTATTGATTGCCCCACTGTAAAAAAGAAAAAAATAAAGCTGTAGATTACTTATATTCCATTTTCACTCTACCTTCCCTTATGCTGAGTGTGAGGGGTTAGCTTATTTTCAGTTCTTATATTAGTTAGCTTTATTCACTTTAAATTACATACTTCTACTTATTTTTCCATTTACTGTAGTCTGTGTCTTCCTTCTCTGTTCAGTGAGGCATCGAAATATTGTACATCTGCCTTCTTTTATTCTTTCCTCTTCTCTCCCTTTTCAACAACTTCTTCCTAGCAGCTATAATTCTAGTAGTTTGTTGATTAAAGAAAATATGGTATAAACACAATGGAGTTTTGCTCAGGTACAAAAAGGAATGAAATTTTGTCATTTTCTGGTAAATGGATGGAACTAGAGAACATCCAGTGAAATAAGCCAGACTCAGGAAGTCAAGGGTTCAAAGTTTTCTTTCACATGTGGAAGCCAGAGAAAGAGAAGGAGAAAAAAGAAAAAACAAAAACCAAAAAACCAGTAACTCACAGGACAATAGAAAGGAAAATAATAGAATAGAGAAAGGGGATTGAGAGAGCGAGAGAGGAGGGTATCAGGAAGTACTGGGGAACAAAATTGAAACTGACAAAAGTATGTTCTGTCCATGTACAAATATATCACAACAAATACAAATTTTATATATAATTGTAATGCACAAATTAAAATAATTAGAAAAGTAAGAGGGTGATTAGTAGACTGGAGCAAGCGGATCAGGGAGAGGGAGGAGCAGAAGGGAAGGGAAGGTACAGTGGAATACAATTGGTCAATCTATGTTATGTTCACAAAGTATAGCATTATTATGTAAAATTATAATGCACCAATTAAAAATTTTAGTATTTTATCTTTAAAATTGTTATCATTCCCATAATGTTTTTTCCCACAACCAAGATTTTTATACTCTGGGGCTGGAGTGGTGGCTCAGCAGTTTCAGTGCTTGCCTGGCAAGCAAGAGGACCCGGGTTCAAACCCCAGCACCACATATACAACTAAGTGTTGGAGCACCTAAGGCCATGTGAAAAACTAAATAAACTTGTTTCTCTCTTTCTCTGTCTCTCTCACTGTCCCTCTCTCTCTCTTTTTTTTTTAAAGATTTTCACACTTTACTGATTGGTTGACTTGAAAAGTTGATAATTTGTAAATGGTATTTCATTATTATCATAGTGATTGTCCATCAGCTTGATTGGTGTTATATTCCTTTCCATACTGGTCTTATTCCTAACAAAGTCCAACAGATTTTCTCTTATTGTGCTTTATTATAAGTTTTAGAGTAACATTTTCATTTGCTTGTGTTTGAACTACAACTTGCTTGTGAAGCTTTAGTTTGACCCTGATGGAGAAATTGCTTATTTTCTAACAACAAATACAAAGCAATATATATAGGAACTTTTTAAAATTGAACATTAAAAGTGTAGGAATGTAATTTGTCATTCATATACCAGCTTCGGAAGTATTATTTTTTGACAAAGTTAAAGGTAATAATATAGTGAAGGAAAGGAATCTGTGTTCTAATATATTCTGTTTTAACTTGGGAACAGTAATGCCCAAATAAGCCAACTATATGGAGTTTCTAGACAATAGACACAGCCCCTTGATTTTTGATATTTTCCCAGCAGGTATCACTGCAGTCATTATTAAATTAAGTCTTTAGGTCATCACCAACTCTGTTTGCATTCATCATGATCTTCTCCAAAGTTGCTATGACAACAGCATGGTACTTGTAATAAAGTGGCTAGTTAAAGCTAAACTTATGAGCAGTATGAAGGCCTTGTAGAAATATTATTATCTATTGAATTTTGAAAGCTTGCAACTGTTAACATAATTCTAATGCAACTTACTGAAATTCAGTATTGACTTGAACCAAGGATATACATATCCTATAAATATGCTGTCAAGAAAGCTTAATATTCAAGACACTCTTTGTAATGTAGAATCTAGTACTTTTGTGGCAAAGGTTAAGGCATATTTTTCTTGAGATGAATAAGTTCGTACAGAGAAAAACAAATGCTGATACTTTAAAATTCTTGAAAAAGCTGATCAGGTTTTCCAGAGATAAATTAATCTAATCTAAACTTTCTGCCCCAACTCATTCTGTAATATAGATTATGAGCCCTTCTCTTCCATCTGTATGTGTCCATCCCACATGTGAGTATCATGGAAGATAGTTCCTGGGGCCACTGTTCCCGAATTGTCAGTACATTTATCTACTTAAAATTTTAAAAGTTTTCCTAATATTTGAAGTCACAATAGTAATCAAGTTATTATTCTATGCTCTGGGAGATTTTGATTCTGTTCTTTCTCACAGCTTGTAAGAAAGAGAAAGAAGGAGGGGGGAGAGAAGGGAGAGATGAAGAGAAGAAGGCAGAGGAAGAAGTGGGAGGGGAGGGGAAGGGAGAGAAGGAAAGGAGGGGAGAGAAGAGGAAAAGATTATGGATTTGTGGCAAAGACCAAGAACCTTATTGCAATTTCTTAAATTCTGGTTTTTGGAAGTTTTTAAGTTCCAGAACAGTTGAACTAGTCATCTGTAGAATGTGGTCAGATATTTGTGCCTTGAAATTTTGTAGAAACTCTTTGTGTTGGAGACAATTTAGAACTGATGTCAAGGAAAGCGTAGAAACGAGAATGTGTTCTGAGTTCCATAGAAGATAGAAGAGAAAAAAATAAAACACTTTCTTAATAGGGTTCTTGTTTGCTTATAAATGACACAAGCTAGTTCTAACAATAGCATATCATTAATTAGTATATAATTAAGTACATTCTACATTATGGCATTTGAAACTGGGATCTATAAACGTGTAGCCTTTGACAAAAATCTCCAAGGTAAAATCCTCCTCTGTGCATTCGTCACTTAAGGATTGTAGGTAGTGCCTTTGACTGGTTTTGTTTCAACTTCCAAGGACCTGAGGACAATTGCTCCATTTACTGTCTTCAAAACTTGACAACACATGCACACGCACACTTTGTTGGGTTTCATTTTGCACTTCCTCCACTTTGCCACTCCTCCTCCCTCCCCATAGACCCCTTTCCTATACGCTACTGTTCTCCCTTCTATTTTCATGAGATCCTTTTTTTAATTGCTCACTTCTCCCTAGCATCCACCTGAGAGAAAGTATTTGACCCTTGACTTTCTGAGTCTGGCTTATTTCACTTAGTGTGATATTCTGTAGTTCCATCCGGTTGCCAGTAAAAGACATAATTTCATTCTTATTAATGACTTAGTAAAACTCCATTCTGTATATATTCCACATTTTCTTTATCTGTTCATCTGTTGATGGATACCTAGGATGGTTACATAACTTGACAATTGTGGGCTGTGCTGCTATGGACATAAGAATATATTATGATAGCAGACTGATTTTAGCTCCTTGGGATAAACAGCAAGGAGTGGAATAGCTGGGTCACATTGTAGTTCAATTTGATCGAATCCACACCCATAATCCAGCAACTCGGGAGGCTGAAACAGGAGGATTAGGAGTTCCAAGCCAGTCTCATCATCTTAGTGAGGCCCTGAGCAACTTAGTGAGATACTGTCTCAAACTAAAATATAAAAAAAGGGCTGGGGATGTGACTCAGTGGTTCAGCACCCCTGGGTTCAATCCCTGGTACCAAAAAAAAAAAAAAAGAATTCTACTTTTATGTGTAATAGGTAATTATAATTCATCAATTTAAAAGCAATGAATAAATAGAAGGAAGACCAGTAGAGTAGAGAAAATAAATCATGGAGAGGTAGGAAGGGAGGCAAAGGGTAAATAACAGGGATGAAAATGGAGCAAATTACTTATATGTGTTTGTGAATATGTCAAATGAACCCCAC
Source organism: Aplodontia rufa (assembly GCA_004027875.1). Classification (NCBI taxonomy): domain Eukaryota; kingdom Metazoa; phylum Chordata; class Mammalia; order Rodentia; family Aplodontiidae; genus Aplodontia; species Aplodontia rufa. The sequence continues at coordinate 8,995 of PVKS010025927.1, read as the reverse complement.
TGTTGTACATTTGTTACATATAACTATAACGTACTAATAACATTCTTTTAAAAAGCACAATAATTTGCCCCATTTTAGAAAATACAAAAAACATAGGACAGTATACCATTCTGTTAAAAAGAATATTCTTTCTATGAATATGTACATTTTTGTAAGTAGCTAGTATTTTTGTTATTGAAACAATGGACATAAAGCTCTGGAAAGTATGTCCTAAAGTATAAAGACTTCCAAAATAAAATGTTGCTCTATAAGTTAGAAAGCAACAACACTTACTGCAATTGATTCCAAAATTTGGAGTATAAGATAGAAGTGCCAAGTCTGTTATAATAAGAAATGTTCCATCAAGAATTATTATGAAGAACACTTACTATTTAAAACTGAAAACAGATGTGATCAGACCCCCATAGGGAACCTTGCTTATCTCCTCCCCCTCCGGGTTGCCCCAACAGCCACACTGACTTGAGCAAAGACTATCAGTCTGCGAAGCGAAGCAAATCCGACTCCACAAAGCATTAGCAAAGTTTATGAATTTGACTGAGGATAGTGTAGGTAGGTTGAAGGAAAAACATGCAACTTTGTAATTAGTAATACCTGGTCAAAATCCTCATTAAGCATTTCCAAACTCCTTCTGTAGGAGTTCTTTTCCAGCCCAAACCCACCTCAACCACGTCTTTACCAACTGCCTCCCAGTCTGCTTCTCACCACTTCTTAAATATAGACATACTCTTGTGTTGGCTTTATTTATCTTGTCCTCTCTTTAATTGTCCTATTTATCACCCAGTTTAGCAAGCAAAATATCTGCTATGGCTTAAATATTCCACCAAAATTCATGTTGAAATTTAATCCCATTTTTTGAGGTATTATTAAGAGGGTAGAAACTCACTCTGACTTGTGATTGTTGGAGGTGGGACATGGGAAGTAATTGAGGTTAAATGAGGCCATAAAGTTGTGGCCCCAGTAAAATAGGAGTGTGGCTTTATATGAAGGAAAGAAGAGCCCTGAGCTAGGATGCTTGTTCCCACTTGCCAGATGATCTCCTGTGCCATCTCGAGGCTCTGCAGAGTGCCCGCCAACAAGAAAAGCCTTACCAGGTGTGGTCACCTGATCTTGAACTTCTCAGCCTTCAGAACTGTGAGCCAAATAAAGCTCTATTCTTTGTAAATTACCAGGTCTCAGATATTTAGTAAGAGCAACAGAAAATTGACTAAGACAAAAATGTTACCCAGGATCTGCCCCCCTTTAAAAGAAAGCAGATTTTATAGTCAACACAAATATACAAGCATTTTGCTACATTTTTAAAGATTGTAACTGTTTTCTGGATACATTTAGAGGAATGTGAGTAGAAATGAAAAAATATGAAGATGACTTTAATTGGAGTTATTTCCAGTTCCATTTCCTGTAATGCATGATAAATTTCAACTGATCTCCTCTATTAAAAAGAAATCAAGCAATTTTCTTCATTGACTGGCAAAACAATGCGTGATCTACTTTTCTTCTGCATGCATTAACAATCTTGCTTTAGTTTTAAGCCCACTGACTACAAAATGATTCATTAATTTGAGGGTAACTTGTACTGGGGAACAGCTTGAAAGTCTGAAATTTACACAGTGTGGAAATTCTGTACATACTCTTTCAATATTGAGCGCTGAAATTCAATTCAAACTAAACTAGTTTTATGAAAATGGAGGACTTATTGGAATGATAGTGGGGTGGTACATACAGTTGAAGAATGAATTCCTGGGAACTAGAAACACTCATGGAACTTGGGATACAAATGTAAGAGTTCCAGGATTCTGTACATCTTTATCTTCCATTTATGTCATTTTATAGAATGAAAACATGATGGCAAGGAACTTTGGGGTTCCACTTGCGGTCTAAATAAGAACAGGCAGTGCTACCTTGTTAATTCCACTTAGGAAAAGTCTAGAAATGGCTGGATTCATCCAATTTGCTTAGCAACCAAACCTGGGCTAGCCACTAATGTGAAAGGGAAAGATTTTATAATTATTCGAAGCGCACATTTACCTGTGCAGGTAGCAGAGGGTCCTGTCACAATCTAAGTAGAGAGGGTAGTTGCTCTGCATTGGGCAGATAGAATCATCATTGGCAGAAGGGTTATGCTTATATTTAGGATAACTATTCTTATATTTATTAATGACAGTATAGTTTTATGAATTTTATATTATGATGCAAACCCAATTTTTTGTGTGGAAAATGTGCAAGTTTAACTTCTTAAATATGGTTTATATACCTTTTTTACTGTTTCCCAAAGTGAGAAATATTTACATAAATTTATTTATGTAATGCATGTAGAGATGATCATTGTCAGATCACACCATTTTTATTTGACCTCTTGGCTCCGTCTGTCCTTTTTTTCCAAGAGAGTCCTGTTCATGCTAAACCAAGTCATTTCTTAAGCCCCGCTTTTGTACAATAGGAGACATAGCTGTGAATTCTTTATTGTCCCTGAAGCTGTCATGAATCACTCTGTATGTGTGCATTCGCTTACATTGTGGCAGCTGCTATGTAGACATGGTGATGGCTGGTAATGCTGACTTCTGTGATGGTTGCCCTAGCAAAAATAACTTGGTAGGTAGCTTGGAATATACGTGTACATAGATACATTTAGATTCATTTAGGAATGAAAATGAGAGTGCTGGAATCTGTGATTACACTATACCCTAGAAGAAGCCATTGGGTGTCTTGGATTTAGTGTCAAAATGAGTTACTCTTGAAGAGACACTTCGGATATTATTCAAAAGATAAAAGAATAATGCTGAAGAATTAAGCAGACAAAAAATGTAATTTGGAAATAGTATGCTTGATCTTTCTTTAAATAAGAAAGTAAATACATAATTGTGTTAAAATTTCTTACAACTTAAATTCATTCAATTAAAACAATGTGAATTTTTCACTTCTCTGAGTAAAACACCACCGAAAAAGAATGATTAGAATGTTTTAAAAAATTCATTATATTGTTCTAAACAATAATTGCAGTAGTTAAAACAATGAAGTAAAGGAGAAAAGGCAAATAAATAAATTTCTCTTTAATGTTTCCTGTGTATCTTGTACTCTGCTGGGTCTTAGATGTCTTATCCCAACATATATATATATATTTTAAATACATTTTATTTTATTTTATTGAGAGGACAGTGAGAGAGAGATAGAGACAGAGAGAATCAGTTTTTATTGAGTTTTTCATTACTCTGACACTTAGTTGTGTACGTGGGTGCTGGGGTTTAAACCGGTGGACTTCTGCATGGCAGGCAAGCACTGTAATCACCTAACTACCGCTCCAGCCCCTCCCAACATATATTGAGAGGTGTGTTATCATTCTCCTTTGAAGGACACAAGAGTTAAGAGTTTGGAGAGTAAGCAATTAATCAAAGGAGCACACCTACTGAGCAAGAATATTCCAACTTAATTTGCAATTCATTTATTAAACTAATATTTATTAAGTACCAGTAAGAGACCAGACAGTATTTTAAGAACTAGCAATACAGCAGCTGCAAAGAAAGGAACTTTTGTCTGCTTGTTGCTTAAACAAAAATGTCATGAGCGAAATTTGTATAAATGCGGACACACATCAGCCAGTATGCCTGGTTCCTCACTGAATCAACATCTCAATCATCACTGGATTAGACTCAAACTGAGAAATCCCAAACCCATGTCAAGTCCTGCATTATTGATCCATGACACTCTTCCACCTCATGTTGTTCTCTGATTTGACACCTGCTCTGAGTCCCAATAAGGAATCAGAGTCAGAATTCTTAACCAATTATTTGATCAACCTAAGTTATATTCCTGCTTAATGTCCTATTCTTGATTCTGGTTTTTAGTCTTGTTTACAACTTCAGTACAGTCAATTCCAGGATTCTTATTTTTGCTGTAACTTGAATATAGAAATCCCCTTTGATTCCATGGACTAGGCCCAAGAGGCATTTAACTTCTTTTCAGAAAAGGCTGATGTTTCCTAAGGCAAGTGCAAGAAAAGGCCGTTTTAGTTTGAGTTTATATTTTCCCTCAAGTTTAACGAAATCATATAGATGTGATTTTTAAAAAATTCCTAAGCAGTTGTGGATGTCATGAAATGTGAGACTGCTGATTTATTCCACCTCGGCTGAGGAACGGTTTCTCAGTGACAAAGATTAATCATTGCACAGGAATCTGATGATGGAGGCAGGTTAAGGAATCATAGGCAGAGTGTCCAGCAAAGCAGAACTGAAGAATCTGAACACTGAGGCTGGGGAACACCCTGAGCTGATTTCAGGATGCAACTTTAGGGGAATGATACTTGACAAGAGTCACAAAGATGGGGGGAAAATGATTGATAACTTTACTAATTCAGTTTTTGACTAAAAATGTTCAGTATTTTATTCTGCCAATCCATTACTTTTTTTTAAGTTAGAAAGGTACTCTCATGTTTATTAATACCAGATTTTAATGGGTATACTGGGCTTTCAGTTGGCATAGATTATGAGTTTGAAACAATCCATTTTTCCCCAATGTCCATTTCTTTCTTTAATTTTATTGAGAAGTTGTGTTTTTGGACAATCATAAGTGCATATGTAGTAACAATATGATATGACCCTGATGCTAATCCAGAATCACCCCCACATCACCATACCCCAGTCTCTTAACTCTTCTATCTTTCCCACCATAACACATATAAATGTCTTTAAGATGTCGATGCCATTCTTTACAGATATAGAAAAAGCAATTCTCAAATTCATTTGGAACAAGCAACCCAGAAGAGCCAAAACATTACTAAGCAAGAAAGATGAAACAGGAGGTTTTGCAATACCAGATCTAAAATTATACTATAGAGCTATAGTAACAAAAATAGCATGGCATTGATATCAAATAGGTATGAAGACCAATGGAATAGAATAGAAGACTCTGAGACAAATTCACAAATCTTTATACATCTGATCTTTGACAAAGAAGGTCAAAATACAACAGTCCAGTTTTACATCAATTAGCATCATAACAGATCTCTTTATTCCTTTGGGGTGAATTGTCAACAGTAGAATATGGTTATTTGTCATGAAATTGGATATGGCTTCTGGTGGCTCTACCGTGCCATTGTTTGGGGACTGCATCAAATTCAGAGACAATGCAGCTTATTTCTGTCTAGGGGAAATACTGTGAAGAAGATGGAACTGGGGCAACTCCAGCTGCTATTATGGTACAAGTTAGTGTCAGGTTTACCTTAGCTGGACATTTTATTGCTTGCTGTTATCAAAATATGTATCATGAGCTGAAACCTCTTAAACGATTTAAGCCCAAAGTTGTATAGTAGATCTCCAGAGCTTTTTCATCTTGTGCAAATGAAGCCCTGTACCCACTGAATTGCCAAATGGCCATTTTCCCTTCCTCCAGCTCCTCACAATCACCACTCTACTCCCTGTTTTTACGAATGTGAATGCCTTAGTTACCATATAGAAGTGGAAACATACATGCAGCATTCCTATCTGTGACTGGCTTATAATCATAATTCCTCAAAGTTCATCCTCATCAGAGTATATGGTGGGATTTCCTTCTTTTTACAACTTTTTATCCATTCATGTATATACCACATTTTGTTTACTCATGAATCTATGGACATTGAGGTAGTTTGCCTCTTGGCTACGGTGAATAATGTTGCAATGAACATGTACATGGGTGTACAAATCTCTCTTTTAGATCCAAATAAAGTTCTTTTAGATAAATACCCAGAAGTGAGATTTCTGGATTATATTGGAGTTCCATTCTTGATTTTTTTTTTAGAAAATTTGCATTTTTTCCCCACAGTGGCTGAACCATTTTAAATTTCCACCAGTAATTCACAGGATCCAATTTTTCCTGCATTCTTGAAAAACACTTGTTATTTGGTTGTTTCTTTTCATTTCCTTCTTTCCATCATTCACAGCCAAACTAACAGGTATACAATGATACCTCATTGTGGATTTGACTTGCATTTTTTTTATTAGCAATGAGCATCTTTTCATATACCCATTGAATATTTGTAAGTCCTTTTAAAGAGAAAGATCTGTTTAAGTCCTTTGCTCAGTTAAAAAACTGGGCTATTTGGTTTTTGTATTTATTGAGTTATAGCAGTTTCTCATATAGTTTTGATTTTTTTTTAAGAGAGAGAGGTAGAGTGAGAGAGAGAAACAGAGAATCAATTTTATATTTTTCATGTAGCTTTCATTGCTACAACACTTTGTTGTATACATGGTGCTGAGGTTTGAACCCACATCCTCATGCATGCCAGGCAAGTGCCATAACCACTGAGTCAACGCTCCAATCCCTATATTGGATTTTAACCCCTTATCAAATATATGGTTTGCAAATATTTTCTTCTATCCTTTATTTTGCCTTTTCATTTTGTTAATTATTTCCTAGGTTTTAGTTTGATGTGGTTCCACTTTGCTATTTTTGCTGGTTTCTTTGTTTTTGTTTTGTTTTGTTTTGTTTTTTTGTATTTACTAAAAAATAGAAATCTCCTATGATTCAGTTTTTGGATATCAGACTCATGCCCAGTTTCTACTTTTTGTCTGGGGCTCAGAATGGCAATAGAAACAGCCATAGAGACACTGGAGAAATGTTCACTCTGCCCAGAAAATCTTTCTGTTGAAGAGCAGGTCTGAAGACAAAGCATATGAGTTTGAATTTTGCCTATGTTGCAGGATAGCTGTGACTGTGAAATCACTTTAGTTCTTCATGTCTCAGTTCACCCATCTAAAATAATGAGCACTATTATTAAAACAATAATCACATATCCTAGAGTGCTGACAAGCTCATTCCTTGGATATACAAATATTTCCACTAGTATTTTCAAATCTTTCCTCAAATACCCCCTTCTCAGACCAATCAACCCATTTAAAAATTACAATTCCCTTTCCCTCCCTACATCATCAATTCATTTCTGTATTTTAAAATAAAATTTGTTAATGAAAGTATTATATGTACCCAAAACAGTGTACAAAAGTGAGAAGTTCATAAAACCAGCATCCAGAGCAAGAAATGGAATAACCTGCACTTGAGAAATTTCCCTCATATCCTGACCCCTGCCTGGAGGGAATTACTGTCCTGACTTCTAATATCATGTTTTACCTTTCCCTTTTCTGAAGTTTATATGAGTGGAACCACATCATTCATGGAGATGGCCTTGTGTTCTCCTCATCTTAAGGACACTAGCGACATGCTGCCTCCTGTCTCTAGGCCTCTGGCCTGCCTTCCTTAGAGCATTTCCATTAGAGAAGTGCAAGGGCTAATTCTTTCTTAACTCCTTTGAAATGCATATCAATCTTCACCCAGTGAAAGCTGAACAACCTAGGACTGTCTTGCTCAAGGACCTGGGAGCCAACCTTTAAAAAGAAGTCACAGGAAGGCATTACCCTCATCTCCCAGTCTGGAGGAGCCTTCCTTTAAAGGGATGCGGAATAACCAACACAGATGGGAGACACTCTGGGAACAGGAAAACATTTGCAACTCCATGTGCTCAACATGTCCTGTTGATCAATCCCTGCCTTTCCCCGCTGTGTTCCACTGAACTAGTTAGAACCTCCAGTAACATATGGGATAGAAGTGGTGATTTTAGGCGTCTTTGTCTAATTCCCAATGTCAATGGGAGAGCAAAAAACAATTCACTATCACATTTTATGTTCACTGTAGTATTTTTTTATGCATGTTTTTGTCAGATTCAGGAAGTTCTATTTTATTCTTAATGTGCTAAGAATTATTTTCATGTAATTTTTCAAGTGCTTTATTCAGATTGCCTGGTCAATTATTTTTTTCTCCTTTTTAAATTTTTTATTATATTTTTAATATTAAAATTTTTAATACATAAAATTATATATGTGATATTTTGATGCCTGTATAGAGTATATAATATTCAAATCTGGATAAAACTATCTATCTCCTTAAATATATATTATATATTTGTGAAGAAAACATTCCAAATCCTTTCTTCTAGCCTTTTAAAATATATACCTTATATGTGTACAAATATATGTGTATATATACATACATATAATGCATTGTTACTTATAGTCACCCTAATGTGCAATTATACAGCCGAACTTCTTTTTCCAGTCTTACTATATATTTTTTTTTTTTAAAGAGAAAAGGACAGTGAGAGAGACAGAGAAAGAGAGAAACAACTTTATTTAGTTTTTCACATGGCCTTAATTGCTCCAACAGTTAGTTGTGTACGTGGTGCTGGGGTTTGAACCCGGGTCCTCGTGCTTGCCAGGCAAGCGCCGAAACCGCTGAGCCACCGCTCCAGCCCTCCAGTCTTACTATAATTTAGTATTTATTAGTCAACCTCTCCCCACCTTCTCTGTGTCCCTGTTCTCCCCAGCCTTTGGTAATCACCATTCTGCTTTCAACTTCTGGAGATCCAAGTGTCTTGGGACCCTGGGGGAAAATCAGCTACCATGGATATGTTTATTGCTGGTTCTTAGGTCTGTTGCTCTGATCTGTATGCTTTTCCTTCTGCCAGTATCACCCTGTCTTGGTTATTTAGCTGGAGTGTTTTGAAATAAAAAAATGTGAGTCCTATAGTGTTGTTCTTTTAGTGATTATTCCAAGATTATTTGGCTATATTGGGTCCCTCACATTTCCATACAAACTTTAGGAGACTTATCAATTTAGCATGAAAGGCAACTGAGATTTGATTTTGATAGAGATTGCATTGAAATTTTAGATCATTTCAGAGTATTGCCATCTTACCCACAGCAAGTCTTGATTCTTGATCATGAAATGTCTTTGTTTATTTATTTCAATAATATTTTGAGAATTTTGGATATATAAATATTATATTTCTTCTGTTAATGTTACATCCAAGAATTTCACCTTTGAAATTGTGATATCAGATTTCACTCTGATATTGTAGAGGTATTATTCCTTAATTTCATTTTCAGAATGTCTATAACTAATATATAATTTTTATACTTATCTGTAATGCCATATAATTTTACAAGTCTAAAACTCTATGATATATTTTCTC
>PVKS010025926.1:12469-29347 GCA_004027875.1 Aplodontia rufa | reverse complement strand
AAAGTGAAGGAAGTAAAGTCAAAAATCAGTGAATGGGATGCCATAAAGCTAAAAAGCTTTTGTACTGCCAAGGAAACAATCAAAAGAATCAAGAGGTTTCCTACAGAAATGGAGAAAATCATGGACTATGATTCCTCAGACAAGGGTCTCATATCCAGAATCTATAAAATCCTCAAAAATGTCAACTACAAAAACACCAACAGCCCAATTGATAAATGGGCCAAAGAGCGAAATAGAGACTTCTTACCAGAGGACATTGATCAAGCCAATGAATACATGAGAAAATGCTCTACATCACTAGTAACCAGAGAAATGCAAATGAAAACCACATTAAGATATCACCTTACACCAGTCAGAATGGCAAAGATGAAAAAAATAAACAATAATAGATGCTGGAGGGGCTGTGGAGAGATAGGCACACTAACACACTGTTGGTGGAGCTGCAGACTGGTACAGCCCCTCTGGAAAGCAACATGGAGAATCCTTAAAAAATTAGGGATGAGTCCACCATATGACCCTGCTATTCCACTCCTGGGTATCTTTCCAGGGGACTTAGAATCAGCACATTACAGTGACACAGCAATATCAATGTTCATAGCAGCACAATTTACAATAGGCTAGGCTATGGAAACAACCCCGATGTCCCTCACTGGAAGAATGGATCCAAAAACTGTGGTACATTTATACCATGGAATATTACACAGCAATTAGAAACAATGATATTGCAGCCTTCTAAGGTAAATGGATGGCTATGGAAGAGATCATGATGAGTAAAATCAGCTTAACCCAGAGATCTAAGGGTCGATTGTCTCCACTCATCTGTGGAGGTGGGGACTAGACCCTAGACAATGAGAAAGTTGGTCTAGTAGCATGAGTTAAATCCAGATAAGATGTAATGCTTTACAATCTAATACTTTTTTTAGAGTTATAGTAGGAAGGGGAAGGGAGGGATAAGGGTGGGTAATTGGGGGGGCACTCCTGGGGATAAATGCAATATCCAGAATATATACACATCTTATATTATTTTGTTAAAATCTTTTAAGGTTGCTCAAAAATAAAATAAAAAAAAAGAAAAGAAAAAATGGGACTGGAGTGGTGGCTCAGTGGCTTCAGTGCTTGGAGCGCATGTGCAGGGACGCGGGTTCAAACCCTAGCACCACATGCACAATGAAGTGTCCGATCAACAAAAGCCACATGAAAAGCTAAATAAAACTGATTCTCTTTTTATTTCTATATTTCACTGTCCTTCTCTATATTAAAAAATGTAAAGAAAAGAAAAGAAAAATCAGTGGTTTCCTCTAGCTTTTTAAGCCAACCATGCATTATATGGCATCAAAGACCTTGCATATTCTGTTTTGACCTCTGAACACAGTTATCCTGACTTCCTGCAATAATCTATACCTTAGTTGCCTATCTGTTCTGTGCAGTGACCAGATCATGGTCCTCCTCCCATCCTGTATCAGACTTGCACACAGGCTCCTTCTACCCACAATGCAGATACTGAAAACTTAAAATTAAAAATATACACAATTTGTGTATTAACACAGAAATATTGCCCACAATTTTCTTCTTCTTTTACTTTAATCCATGCATTCTAGAGTGTGTGTGTGTGTGTGTGTGTGTGTGTGTAAGAGAAAGAGAGAGAGTTGATACATTGATTATCAATATATCAACTCTCTAATAAATATTGATAAGGAAACAAAATTAAATAATTAAATTATATTCTAAGTAAGATCAGTGACATCAGTATATGGGATTAATGTGAGTCACTTTTGCTAATAAAATTGTTGCCATCAACAGGAGCAAGTAGCCTGATAGTGACACTCTGTTACTCCTGCAGTTGGCACAGGGCTCCTTCTGAAACTTCTGGATTTTTAAACCGTGTGTTCAGAATGGTTTACTCTGATGACATTACTCTGGGTTCTGCATTAGCAATCTCCACATTTGTGTGATTGTGAATAGTTACCTTCTTAGCTGGTTAGAGAGACAGTGTGTCCAGAGGGATCCAATTGTTACCAAAGCCTTATGGAATTTTAAGAACCTATTCACTTATTTGCTTTAAAGACTGGAAGCATGTTCTAAGAATAAATACGCCCCTTGTCTGATTTACATATTGACAATAATCACCGCCAGTAATTCACTTTCTTTATTTTTGCTTCTTTTTCAATTTAAATGTACCTTTAGGTGATATCAAGAAATTGGAAATAAATGCATTTAATATCAAAGTGACTATTCCCTTCTTTGTATTATAAAAATAGAACATTTAGATCATATTAGGAAAAAAATGTAATTCTTCAAATCACCCATGATTTTACAAAACCCATAATAGTTCAGATAATATAAAAATACTATTTTGGTTTTTTTTCCATTAAAAAATGAATATTTTCCTCTTTATTCCTCATTTAAATTGTGCTATTTAGTCTTTCTAGTTTATATTATTATCAGATTATACTTTTTATTGTAGAAAAATGAATCTTTATATCTTATCTTTCTAAAGTTGGTTGTATAATTAGATGTTTTCGAAGTTGCCATTCAAGTCTCTTTCTCATAATCTCTTCCATCTCCATTTTGATGCCTCCATTGATTTCTTCATCTCTCTGTGTCATCTCAGCTATGTCTCCTCTCCTCCTTGTTAAAATCTTCTTTTTCATAGTTTTATTTTACATTCAGATTTAAGATACCTTCGTATTTTTCCATACTGCAAACATTCAGTTTCACTTGTAGTACCAGGATTCAAAAGTGGTGTAGATCTTCAAACATATTATCAAAACATCTTCTTTTTTCCTCCAGCCGATGAAAATAAATTTACATTTTCCCTTTAACCATTTTTCATCCTGTATCCATGTTAAGATACAGCCTACTAGTATACATTCTCCTAAGAGAGATTGGTGAATTAGTTAAAATACAATTAATTTTGTGCCCTGTGAGATGAAGCTTCAACCCAAAAATTGATGCTAGAAAAATTAAGAAATGTTGATTTTTCTTTCATTTAGAGCAGACAGAAATCCTAATGGCTTCACTGTTTAAATTAAAATCTAAAATAACAATTAGAGATGCTGCGAGTGTAGAGGTAGACAAGACAATTGCTGGGAAAAGAGAAGAGATGGATATTTGTGGCCAAATCAGCTATTTGCCCACTTGAGTTGTATTCTCCCCTTCTTAAGAGAGACTAGAGTGGCAATAGATGCAATCAAAAATCTCTAATTCCTCATTTCTCTTGCAGGTGAAGGTGGCCAAGAAACCTAATTATGACCAAAGAAATGCCAGCAGGCATCCCTGTGTCTTGTTCCCACTGAAGCGTTTGTATGTAGGAGTCTCTGTCTGAACCTTTGCCTCTCATCCCTTCTTTACCACCTGTAGATTGGTTGCTATGCAAGACTGATACACTGCATTCAACCACGAATTTTAAAAACACAACGAAACTTGCTGGTCTTGTACTGGAACATTCACTGCAGCACCCAAACTGAATCATCTCATACTTTCAAATTTCTCATTTTTACAAACCTGCAAATACCTATAAAATAAAATTGTCAATCTTAAAAATAAAATAGAATTGTTGTTTTGCAATATATATATATATTTTTTTTTTCCTTTATGATTCTTTTTCTTGGGCTGGAGCAGTGGCACGGGGGATACGGTGCTTGCCTGGTATGCTCAAGAACATGGCTTCAAACCCCATTGCCACATACACAACCAACTGCCAGAGCAAAGAAATCCACATGGAAAACTAAATAAAATTGATTCTCTCCTTCTCTGTCTCATTGTCACTCTCTCTCAAAAAAAAAGAAAAAGAAAAAGAAAGAAAGAAAAAAAGAAAAGAGTCCTTCTCTAGTCTGCTTCACTAGAGGAATTACGATATTAATGTTCCAAGTGTACTTTCTTGAAAAAGAAAAAGAGAGCAAGAAAGAGAAGTTAATTTTTTTTAATTTGGTTTTTGTTTTTCTTCCACCAGTTGTCTATGTGGTGCTGGGGATTAAACTTGGATGCTTACACTTATCAGGCTAGCATCTACCACTGAGCAACTTCTCCATTCCACAAGTGTGCTTTTTGCTTATAAATATATTTTGTGCAGCTGTATTGAGGTAAAATTTACATATATGTATATATATATTTAATATACCATATATAGTTTCATTTGTTTGGAAGTATGCATATACTTCTGATACCATCACCATAATCGTAATAAGAACATATGTGTCACCTGTGGACATGTGTATATGTAGGTGCAATAAAGCCATTTTCCATAAAATCTATCTTGTTAAATTTATAAATGCACATGTTTTAGTCAGCTTTGTATCATTATAATCAAAATATCTGAATAGAACAGTTTAAAGAATAAAAAGTTTATTTTGGCTTATGGTTTCAGAGGTTTAGTTGATGGTCAGTCAATCCCACTTCTCTGTGCCCAAGGTGAAACAGAACATATGGAAGAAGAACACGGCACAAGAAAGCAGCTGAGGGAACGGCAACCAGCAACAGAGAGAGCGCTTCAGTCCCCAGGGACAAAATGTAAACCCCAAAAGGGTGTCCGCACAGACTTGCTTCCTCCAGCTACAACGTACTTGCATATAGTTAACACCCATTAATCCATTCAAATTATTGATTCATCAAATAAGTTAGTCCACTGATTAGATTACGGCTTTCAGAGAATAGGAATTTTACCTCTGAACATTCCTGCATTATCTCATAAATGATCTTTCAGGGACACCTAATATCCAATTCACAGCAATGCAATACATTATTCACTATTTTGTACTCCAGTACTCTAGTTCTAATTTATTCTAAATAGCAATGTGTAGGTAGCAAAGGGAAGATAGCATAGGTCTGGGATTATCAACCTCAGCACTATTAGCTTTTGAATTAGACTATTGTTATTTGGGGGGAATCTATCATTTATTGTGGGATGTTTAGCAGCATAACTCACCTTTATATACCTGATGCAAGTAGCTCACACCCCAGTATGACCATCAAAAATGTGTTTGGATATTACCAACTGTTACTTAGGAAGTAAAATCCTTCCCACTGAGAATATAAGGAGATGTTTGAAGGCCAAACTTAGAAGCAGCGCTTATCAATCTGTTTAGATTGGCTGACTAAAAATCATGTGGCCATATCCACAGAAGAGGAGGCAAGGAAAAAATGCTAAATGTGAGTTTAAGAAATAGAGTAAATATATGTGGCTAATAATAAGAAATTCTTAGTGACAGTTATGCATTGCCCTTCCTTTTCCAAATTATTATTTTTTTTATTTTTGAATCCATGTTGGTACTTCTTTGGAGGAAAAAGCCTCAAACAAACATATTCTATGCTATGTTTCAGTTTTACCATTATCACTGCCTCCATCCCCTTTATAGGACCCACCTAGAAAATTTCTCCAATCACACCACCTTCACTGAAGCCTTGTAATTGATTACTGCTAATTGATTACTGCTAATAGTTTTATTTCATTTTATTTTATTCTACCACAAACTGGCCGCTACTCTGCATATTACTGTAATTAAGATTGTCTTGATCTAATTTGTATGTAATGTCGGGTGAATGTCATGAATTTTACCTATTCCTTTACTATCTGATTAAACCATAATTTTAATCATATTTTCTACGTTTCTTAAGAGTATGGACTTACTTCCCTAGTTATCTAGATGTTCTAAAACTTTGCATTGTACTTTCTTTTACTTTCATTGCTAAACATGGACTAAAACTTCTTCTCCCCTTCTGAGTTCTCTCAGGAAGCTCCATTCTTTATATTTTTGACTCTGGGTATTTTTTCCCTTCTTGGCTGTCTCAACTTTATTATACTTCAGGGAAAAGAAGCCTATTATCAATACTCCTGCTCTCGCAATGCTATGTCCAATACTTATGAAATCATAGTGTATTTATTATATTTTATACAACATAATTCAATATTATATTGTCAGTTGAATCATTACTTTTTAAGAACATTATATTGTCAGTTGAATCATTACTTTTTAAGAACATTTCATAGAGTTTGCATTAAAATAAACTTGATTATTTTTTAAACAAATGCAATTACTTTTTTCCCAAATGCCTATTTTAATTTCAAGTGGAAAAACAACTTTTGGCAAAACAAGTTCTTCGTGGAATACTTAATGAATATAAATTATTTGCACTTATTTTTTTTCTTGTTAGTTTGTGAAAGAACATAGTCTTAAAAAGCCTACCATTGGTTAATATATTTCCTTACTATTGTTCACTTGGTTACTATTAACTATTAATCTTTTTATTTACTTGTTGTGTAATGGTATATTTTATGTACAAAAGCAACCTTAACATAGATTTCATATTAATACATTTTTGATGAAATTGATTTTACTGCAAAAAATAGGCCTGGCAAAGTCTTTGTTTACTTCTAATGATAAAGAATCTTACCATAGACAGTTTACTATAATTAATAATGGTTCCTTTGAAAATCATTTCTATAAGTGAATATGAATTAAGTCTTCAGAATTCTTACATTACCTATCCGTGAACTTGGGTTCATGCATATAAAGATAATTTTAAATGTTATTGATAATGTGGAGAAAACAGTCACTGAATATTCACATTGTGGTGAAAGTAATAACAAAAATGCCAACTCTGGTGTAGATACCTCTAAGCGATAACTGAGCACACAAATTCATATGAAAATTTTTAAATGTAAGTTGTTTTTTATGCTGAGGAGGGGTGCTTTACCACTGAGCTGTATTTCCAATCCTGTTAATTAATTTATTTACTGATTTATTGATTTATTATTTGGAGACAGTATATCCCTCAGTTTCCCAAGCTAGAGTTGAACTTGTAATCCTCCCACCCACCCTCAGGAATACAGGCATGTGCCACCATTTAAAGACTTAAAATATTTTATACTGGAATCTCATTATGCAATATCTGATCTCAGAGATCATCTCAAAGTATGAGGGGAGAGTTTTGAGAAATCTCCTTGTTGGAGGCACTAGTTATGGAATCACAGTTTTGTATGATTACAGGATCAAAAAGAGGTTAATATCTACAGACTTACAAACCTCTTTGCTTGTAATTAAATAGGAGTAATGCTAATAAAGTTCTGCTGGCTGGGAATCCAGCTGAGTGGTACAGTAGCTGCCTACGACACAAGAGGCCCTGAGTTCCTTGCCTAACATTGTATACATTAAAGTTAAGGCTAGAATTTACATTTATGTGTGTGTGTGTGTGTGTGTGTGTATGTATATATATATATATATATATATATATATATATATATATACTTACTTAAATACATATATACATATATATGCATACTTATACACACATATACTATTGGGACATTGAAACTAAATTTTAAAAATTTTTATTCATTTTACATTTTTAAAAGTTATTATTGAAGATCACAGAAAATATCATAAAAATATCAATATTACTAAATACACTATTTCTGGTGATATCACCATTTTCATAAATTTATCTTACACCACGTTTAACAGGTAATCACTCCCAACAAATTCACAACTCTTAAAATATGTTGCTCAATAGTATTATGTTGTTTTGTTGTTATTGTAACCTCAGTTGTACAGTTTTTATGATTTCAAATGAATAAGGCAGTGTGAAATTAGCAATGCATATTGTTGAGATAAAACTCACAAGAAAATTAAATTCCCATAAAAATATATGTATTATTGTAATAAAAGCACTGAGCTACAAACCTAAATACCCTGCCTTAAATGCTTATGGAACTTGTGACTTTTCTTCAGTGAGCTTAAAAGTGACTGTAATGTCCTGCTTTTTTGAAGGGCATGTTGATGTTTTTCAGCCTCAGGAGACTTGGGGCATGGGCTCTACAAATTTACCTCACATATCATACCTTGAGTAACATGGGACTCAATGACAATCAGGGTCAGTCCCCATGCTATTGTGAACACTAAACTTTCTTAGGGAATGGACTTCTACTTCATTGCTGGGCTCCTCCTCCTCTTCTTCTTCTTCTTCTTCTTCTTCTTCTTCTTCTTCTTCTTCTTCTTCTTCTTCTTTTTCAGGGCTGAGGATTTAACTCAGACTCTTGCACATGCTAGGCAAGAACTCTGCCACTGAACTAAATCCCCAATCCTTGGGCACTTCTTATTTGAGTACCAGCATAAAGAAGGTAATGAAGAATGTGCTACAATTAAGACTTATTGTACACCCTAGATGGGAATCTTGCCACAACAATGTGGTGAGTATTTTATGGAATAACAGTTTTTATTGAAGGAAGTATGGTGAATAAATATGAATGACTTCTTTGAGGTACAAATAATAAAATTCTACTTCTAGCTAAGTCCATTTTAATTAGATTTAATTATTAATAAGAAGAATATTGCCTTCATTGAAAGAGTAGACTCAACTGAAATAATGCTATTTGTCTCTACACAACTTATCATGTATTTTGATATGCAGTAAACCATCAGTAGATCTTAGCTTCTTCAGACTAATAATTTTGAAGTGCCTTGGAATATAGATTTAAAATAGAAATTCTGAAGTTATGGCCTTAGACAGTAAATGGATAGAAGTGGAGAATATCATGCTCAGTGAGATTAACCAAACTCAGAAACTTAAAGGTGGAATATTTCTCTCAAAAATGGAAGCTAGAGTAAAATAAAGGAAAAGAGGAAGGAAGGATAAGATACACAAAATGCATTCAAATATAAATTAATAGAGGAGCTAAAGGAAATCTATTAGACTGGCAGAAAGAGAAGCTGAGAGAGGAATAAGGTTGGGAGGGAAAAGGGAAGGGAAAATTATATTTTACACCTCTACAATACTAAGTAATTCTCATGAAATAAAAAAAAATAACCTGGAAAAGTTTTAAAAAATTAAGGGAAGATCAATAGAAGAAAGAGACAGGGGCTGGGGGTGGGAACAGATGAGAAAGTGGGCTAGAACTGCTACATTGTATGCTTGTATGAATGTACAGCAATAAAACCAAATCCCACTGTTACGTACAACTGTAATGCCCCAATAATAAATGTGGAAAAATAGAAATTCTGGCCAAACACCATGTAAATGGCTGTGGAGTACTGTGGTCAAAGTAACACAAAAAGATAAATTAGACTGAGTGACAAATAAATATTGACATGTGCCTTGGTTTTAAGGATGCCAATGACCCTGTCTGTGTCCCCACAATAAATATGTGAGCCAAAAGTCCAAACTCTGTCTCAGGTTAGCCATTTCACTCTGTTCAAGGTATTATAAGAAAATACCTTAGAATGGGTAATTTATCAATAACAGGAATTTATTTCAATGGTTCTGAAATCTGGGAAGTCCAACTTCGAGATGCCAACACAATCAGTGCCAGGTGACGGTCCAATTTTCAAGATGGCTCCCTCTATGGTGTCCTGTCTTGGCAATAGGGGCAAATTACATCCTGATTTATAAGGACCCAATCTCAATTAGGAAGGAGGACTCATGACCTAATTAACTTCCTAATGCCCATTTAAAAAAAATCATTGCTGATTAGAAGCTAGCATGAGTTTTGAGGAGACAAAGGTATTCAAATTAGTGCACTAAGCTAAGCAGAGTTTTGGAAAATTCCAGGATGGACAAGAAAATTAAGAAGAATAGTAATCCAGAGGATGGAGGATAACACCTGCTGGTGTGAGGCCTGGAAATACCCCCCAAAAGGCAGCTTCTCTGAGTCTCCCTTCACGCCTCCAAATCCTACCTATGCTTTTGTTAGTCTTCAGCTATTTGAGCTGTTAGAGCAGAATACCACAGACTGGATTGCTTAGACAATACAAGTTTGTCACTGTTACGGAAGCTGTAAAATCTAAGATCAGGTTCCCAGTATGGGTGAAGGTTCTGTCCTGGTTCTGTCCTCACCTCACATTCCATTGGAAGCAGAGAACAAGAGTGAGCACTTCCTCCCTCTCCCTCTACCTCTCTCTCTCTCCCTCTACCTCTCTCTCTCTCTTACTCTCACCTCTCTCTCTCTCTCCCCCTCCCTTTTTGTGGTGCTGGGGATTGAACCCAGGGCTTTGTACATGCTAGACTCCTCTTTCAATAAAGACACTAATCCTATCACACACTTCCCACATTCAGCCCTACATTTAAACCTAAATATACCTGAAAGGCCCTACCTCTTCATGATATTTTTGAGCATTTAAGGTTTCATTATAAAATTTGAGGGACCACAAATACGAAATAGATAACTTTACTTCTTCAGTGAGCCACGATTACTAGGAAGTATTGTTTAATCATAAGCAATGTCCATTCATATATATACCTAGTTTAGAAAAATCCTCAAAACTCAACATTAATTGTATAAAAATTTAACTTCTTAGGTGCTAAATTTTCAGCCCTCTCCAGCAAGATGCATGCATGGAAATTTTCTTTGGAGAGTTTGTAGTAATGAAATATTACTGAATAGCTTAATGAAGCTATTATTGCTACTGTAATTTCCACAGAAATAATAAACTTAATGATTGTATAAAACTAACATAACGATAAAAATTTTCCTAAATTAAAATTATTTCCTTAAATATTAAAACAAAATAAAAATCAACCTCTTCTCTTCTTAACTCTATAGATCAAATATATCAGCAATTCATTAAGAATTAATTGATGATATCCAATGAGAAAGTACCTCCATCCTCTGAAAGTTTCCATAATATGCTTATTTTAGGTGGTGATGAAAGAAAGGCTTAAAATTAAATCAGAAACTACTTTATAGTTACCTTAGAATTTTTATTATTTTATAATAAGAGCTAATATAAAATAAAAGCTGAAAAAATTATTCTACAAATTTGCAAAGAACTGGATATTCTTGCATGATAAGCAAAGAACAGCAAAATTATGCTAAGAATGCACCTGCTTAGTCTCACTGCTTAGGCATTCCAAAGGTAAAGAACTAATGATTCCACCTCACCATGAAGTATTCACTGGGAAAACTCTCTTTATCTCTTGCTTGATCCTTTATAATTTTAAATATAAGCAAGGCATGAGTCTTAGAAATCTGTATCTCTAAATGTAACTACTTTAAAGGATTGCATTATTTTATATTACATAGTTATTTTCCATTAAATTAAGAAATCAATATATCTCTGTTAAACTTCCAAGTTTTTGGAGTGCATTTGAGGTTCTCCATAGGATGATCAGACAAGGTATATCCACATTAATCACCAGCTAGTGTTGCAATTAAAACTCACAACTAAGAACTGCAGATGTATGCTCAGTGCTACAGCATTTGCCTAACACATGCAATAACTTGTGTTCAATTTCCTAGCATTAAAAAATCCAAAATTCACAAAACTCATAGCTACAGTGCCTTAAAATACATGTGTTCAAGCATACTAAAAGCATATGTTGTAATTGATTTCAAAGTTAATAGGACTTTATCACCATTCTTTTGAATCATAAATCAGTATAATGTTAAAAACATAATGAAAAACAGGTTTATTGGAAAGCATATCAATCAATGTTATCTATGTACATTCCTATTATGATACACTCTCACAGGTTACAAATAATTAGGAATTTCACATGCAACACATAAATGTCTTTTTCTTTCTTCTTACAAAAGAGAATACATTTTGAAGAACATGCCATTTTGCTCCATAATTATAATAGCACATATAATTTCAAACTTGGATTTGTATTTTCCAAGATTCTCAATTATAAAAAAAGCCTTGCAAACAGGATATGTTCTATTATGTAGATCATTTACTATATGAAATTTCTACTTATATGTAGATTAAAGTCTTTATGTACATAGTGATTGTTGTTTTTGCTACAGGACAGATCTCCTCCTGGCCTTATTTGAATAGTAACTATATTGTTTATAGAACAGATCATTTAATTCAAATTTTAGCTAAGTTAATAATTACAACAACTTCAAGACCAATGGTCTTATGAAGAATAATCTTTTTCCCTCTACTCCTGTATTTTTTCCCAAAGAAAATATATTATATACATACTACAATCTAGAAAACATGGCAGAAATGAGTTAATGCAGGTAAAGTTATGAAAGCTCATTCACCTAACATAAGAAGAAAGATAAGTAAGAAGATTATCTCTGTTAATAAAGCTGTTTATATTTAACATAAAGGCATAGTTACCCACATTTACTAGGTAAATAATACAAAACACCAGAACACATGTCTGTTTAGGTTCTGGATTTTGTTTCTCGTTTATTCTGCTTGACTCTATAGAACACTGAACTATAAGGCAAGCTTCTTGAGGAACTAAGAATAAAGAGAGAGCAAAAATGTTCTACTTTCAGGTCAGTCCCAGCAGAATGTGAACAACAGCAAGGCCATCACTCAACTGATGGGAGGTGAGGCAGGAAGCAGAGTGTTCAGCTGCAGGCTTGCATTAAGGATGTAGGTGCATCTGAACTTGCCTCAATCGTCTGCTTCCTATACGACCTTGACAAATAACTTATCTCCACCTTATATTCTTCACTGTGAAACCCTGCCAATATTAAGTATCTTGCATGGTTTCTGTAGCAATGTAATACATGGAATGCATGAAAATTACCTAGCACATTGACTCAGTGAGTATGAAAAAACCTGCTTGTTGCTATTATTGCTGTAATTGTACTTGCCTGGTATCTTTGGTATTAGAATAAACTATTATTGTTAGCACATTTTGTATTCTCTTTTTTTTAATAAAAATAACAGGTAGCAGCTGGCTCAAATACTGTCCTTATATGTAGAAGGTGAAGAAAGGAGCTTATAGCACTTTGAGGCGTTGCTCAAAGGCAAGTGGTGGAAGGACCTGAAATGAGGTCCAGTTGCTTAGTTCTCTTTCCTGAAATTTCAGTAGTTATAACTGAATGATGTTACAGCAAAATCTCTTGGCAATCAGATTTTAAAGTTTGTGATTACCATGTGGCTACTTTAGCAAATCCTACAAAACACACTTTGGGGAGCCACTTAGAGTCCCAGGGGGTTACATACTATGTGCTGCCCATTCCTCATCTACCTTTTTAGGTACAATCCCTCGCCTTCCTGTTGAATTCTGAAATTGGCTCTCCATTGATGCTTACTCCCTTTGGTCCTGAAAAGTCCTCTCTTGAGATCATATCATTACACGTTCAGTACCCAACAGATGTGATGGCTTCTCTGATCCACAAGTATTCCAACACTTTGATACTTAAAAAGCATGACTACTTTAAATTCTTCTAGGTTTTTAAAGTGTATTTTAAATTTCTGAAGTTGATACGTTACACAAAGGCAAAGTCAAGCTTATGGGCTATGTGGAAGGTGTTTGAAAAATCCACAGATTTTAATTAATTAATGGTTTTTACATTCTTTAAATTATTCTAATAAGATAATCTTTAAGATTGTAATTAAAAGGCAAAATACCATGGAATTATTTATTTCTTTACTACTCTGGAATACAACAGCAATAACTGATTAAGCAAAATGATTAAGAACCTGTATATCTACTAATTCCAAAATGCCTAGTAGACATTTTTTTTCTCATTACTGAATGCTATGTTTAAAAAAAAAATGGGCATAGAGAAGTAAATTCATTTTTAATTGTGTTTCATCTTCTAAACTAAGAAAGAAAAATCTGACAGTACGTAAGCAATGTGACAAGTTGCATGTCTGAGTCATATTTTCTCAGGCAATTTCGGAGATCATTATGTTGCGTTCAATGTGGAATAGGGGATGCAAGATCATGATCTGTCACGTTGCTGCACTGTAACACATTTACTGAATGATTTTCAAGGATGATGTATATTTAGCTATAAAACAGGTGATTTGTAGATGTTGAAGTCGTTTCTGCAATTCTGTGCATTTGCCTCTTTGTAAAGGTATTTAGAAGGAAAAGCAGGTACATTTTTGAAAATGTTATTAAACATAATAAGCTTCAAAATTTTATCATTAATTAAAATTTTTAAATTTCATAAATATTTAGTTCTTAGATCTAATTTATCATATAAAATTAGAAGGTTTCTCTTTGTTTTAAATAAAGTTTAAATGCAATCTTAATGCATATTTCACCATAGGATGGGAGCTGACCTCACATATAGCAGTTTTCTTTCATTTTGATTTCTGTATCTGACAGTATGAAATAACATCTGTCAGACAGTAAAACGGAACAAAAATCTAAGTATATACATTTGTGTACATATAAATCATACTGGAAACTCTACAGTGTTAACAGAATAGGAATCTCTTCACTCAGAATGGAATCACCTTAAATTCCTTAGATCAATAGTCCACTGTACCTGAAGAACAATTTTCAAACACTGGCACATACATAATCTGGCTCATGCAGTGTGCTAGAACTGGTTCAGTAGAACTGAGTTCAGCTACTAAAATAAAAATGTCTTTACTACACGGGCTCCTTAAGAGCAAGCCACTGTCAAGCATCAACCTTTCCAAATATCCCCATTATCAAATTAACATATATAGGTATTTCTGGATACTAAATAATTTCAGAAGAAATTAATACTTTTGGTAAAAGTTTAAACAAATTTTGAACTAAAATCTTCATTCCACTTTAAAACAAACCTTACTGACACATATGTGTATTTTTCATATGACACTAACAGGGAGTAAGAATGTAAAAAAAAACTGTAAGTGTCCCTATCATATCTTGGATGCACAAGAGATTGTATTTCAGATTTTTAGAAGAGATTTGCAGCCTTCCTCGATTTCAGACTAGCCAAGCCTCCTAGGAACCAATTATCTTTCTAAACCATTAACAGGTTTACCACCATAGAAATAGTTTATTTTCTTTCAAAAGTAGAATTATCTCAGTAAGAAAAGACCTGGTGAAATTCTAATTTTTTTGTATTTTTAAAAGTTTTTACTGGGATTTTATTTGGATGCCAAAAGTAGGTTCTTATGTATAGTTAGCAAAATAATGAATTTTCCCAATAGATCTATTGTATTCTTCAGTATCTGCCCCTCAGAAAATGACACTATTGCTAAATTGTTATTCCATATAGTAACTAATAAATTAACAATTTTGCTATTGACAGAACTTGAGAAGAAACATTCACAGGCATGCCTAATATCATCCAGAGAGATGATCTATAAACATGAAGTTTTCTACAAAAATGCAACAGAGAACTCACGCTGGCTTCTCTTTTTTTTACCGTTTGAAAGCAGTAATAAATTTTTTATTATCTTTCATTTAATTCCATGTAGGTTTATTCTTGCTGATAACATGATCTATTGTTCTCTGAACCATGGTGAGATTGCCATTTCTTAAACAGACAGCACTTATTGGAAATTAAACCTCTACTAATGTATTATAATTATTACTTGAGGGTAATTTGCTGCTCCAGCAGGGAGCCGCAGCCAATGTGATGGTAAGGTTTCTTCCAGGGAGCTAGCTGTTAATATTTCTTCTGCGCTGAAATCCCACATAATGGATCTTGCCGGAGGCTGATTAATGATTTCAGAGCCGGAACAGTGATTTGTAGCTAAATCAGTCCTCACTGGAGGCGATTCAGGGTTATTTCAGTCAATACTGTTAAATAAGTGTAAACAGTAACTTCAGTTAACACACATGTAATCTAGTAGGTAAGAAAGAGCAGCAATAAAAGCAAGTAAGTAATGGTAATCCTGCTCTCCATGCTTTTAATTTACACCTGTAACAGATATGGGAGAAACTCACTGCAGTGCCATCAAACCTATGGAACTACTTCACTGCTATTCGTTTTTCTGCATTGAAAAAGTAATTTCCTAAACAAGTAAAAGCAGATTGAGCTAAGTGCCTGAAATAAATCAACATCCTTTCCTCCCTTCTTGACTTTCTATCACCTTCTTTACTGAGGAAGAAATTGGACAAATAGATAGAAATAAACTTGTGCAAGACAGATTTTAAGTAGGGAAGACTTTGTTTAGGATATCGCTAAAAAACGCATACATTCAACATCGTAAGTGCTATCCAAGCTGCAGGACTTTTCTCCTCAGCCAAAGTGATGCAGAGCGCAGTTGCAGTTGTCGCAAGAAGTAACCTTGAGATTGCTTTGCCTTGAGGCCCACCTGAAAGGTCCTGTGGAACCAGTACCTTTCAGTCACTCAAATTAATTCTTCTTTCCTAATGTGAGGTCAATAACAAAGAAGGACAGTGATGTAAGTAGTTAGGGACAATAATGTGTATCTTCCAGCATGAATTTCACCAACAGTCCTAACTTCATTTGTTCCAAGGATTACTAAACATTGTGACATTTGTTGCTTGTCCGAGGTTCCTGGTTCTTGACTAGCAAAATCAATTAATAAACAGTATTTAAATAATATTGTAAAGAAAAGAGAAAATTCTTCTTAGATAAAATCTGATAATCTGCCAATTCACACATTGATTATAAGCACAGTCATTATAGTAATGGAATAAATCTGAATAAGAACCGTTGATAATTTTACTGGATAAGTAATTTCAGGCAAAACATAAAAGTTGGGCTACAAAATGGTATTAGGTTTCCAGAGGCCTGGGAGAATCTGCTCAAAGTGATCTCTCAAAGAAATGTCACAGCATTTTGTAACATGAACCAAGAGCTTGTGAAATTAGTGTTAGGCTTATATTCACTAAGCTTTCTTTCTATCTGCAACCACTCTGTATACTACTGAGCTCTCTCTCATGTGCACTTGTGCACATATACACACATATACCTTGAGTTGGTGGGTTTCATTCTTCTATCAGAATCTAAGATGTGTACAATATTACATCTTTTTTTATTAGAGGTATATAGAGATACAATTGAGGGGGAAACATTATCAAGCCAACGGTAATCAATGTATATATACTTTGTTAACCAGGGGAAATGCCAAAACATGGATGACCACCTTGGGTTTCACCTGTTGCAGTTTCCCCCAGAAGAACTCATGCATTAAATGGGTATCTCGTGGAGGAATGACATCGGCTTCTGGGATGGTTCCCCCCTATTCCCACTCTGCAGTCTCCTATGAG
>PVKS010025926.1:0-12369 GCA_004027875.1 Aplodontia rufa | reverse complement strand
GTTCCCCCCTATTCCCACTCTGCAGTCTCCTATGAGATCTTCATACACCCTCCCCCCTCACCATCCCCCTCCCCATGTCTCCAAGTATCCTAGGGAGCCATCCCCCTATTACTCTGAGAGTCATTCAATTTGAAATATTGTTAGGTTAGCCGTCTACCCTACTGCTTCCCCATATATTCTAGCATTCACAGATGAGAGAAACCATTTGGCCCTTGAGTCTCTGGGATTGGGATACTTCACTAAGCATAATTCTTTCCATCTCCATGCATCTTAACCTGCAATCAAATCAGTACAAAACAGTGTCTCAGTTGTAGGACTGGGCATGACATGTGAGTTTTTTCTCCAGTAGACTGAAGATGTCAAGTGTCAAGGGGAAAATTTCTCTCTTTGATAATGAAAATAGGTGTTGGCAGAAATTAGGTAATGCCAATTAAAAGTATTTTATCAGGGTGAATTGAAGTCAAACTTTTTCTGATCATCGACCATCAGCTTTTTAAACAGTTTATTAAGGTAGAATTCATACATCATTCAACCACTTACATGTACAATTATTATTTTTAATATATTCCGAGTTGTGAAACTATAACCAAAACTCAAAATATCTTTAAATATTGTGAGGAAGGCACCTAACTTAATTTAATCCCCCCAACCCATATCCATATTCCTATACCATATACTCCACCCCTTTTACCTAGTAGTAGAGAACTCTGAGTCTACTTTGAATTGCTATAAATTTGCCTACTCAGGACATTTCACACAAATTACATCACACAAAATGTGGTCTTTTCCATTTGCCATGTTTTCCAGGCTCACCCAGCTGAAGCATGCCTCCACATTTCATTCATTCTCAATGCCAAACAATATTTCATTGTGTGGATAGAACACATGTTTATTCATTAATCAGTTGGTGGGCAGTTAGGTTGTTTCTACTCTTTCACTATTATGAATGATACTGTTAGGAGCATTATTTACAAATATTTATGTGAACTTACGTTTTCATTTCTCTTGCGTATATGCCTAGGTATGGAATTAATGGTTTATACAGAAGCTGTATATTTAACATCTTGAAGAACAAGCACAGTGTTTTCTCAAGCAACAGGGATTTTCGACATTCCCTCAAGCAAGGTATGAAGATTCCATTTGTTCCACATGCTTGCCAACATTTCTTATTACTTCTGTTTTTGATCCCAGCAACCCTAGTGAGGTGAAATTGTTGTATATTGTGGTTTTGATTCGTGTTTCCTTAACGACTAATGATGTAGAACATCTTTGCATGCATATTTTGGGCAGGGGTAGTCTGGAGAGATATTTACTTGTCTTTTTATTACTATTCATACTCTTTTTTTCTTTGTATTATTGAATTGAAAGAGTACTTTTAAATTTCTAGATGTATGTTCCTTAATGTGTATTTGGATTGAAAATATTTTCTTTCATACTATACATTACAGTTTGACCTTATTATGGGGTTCTTTGATGCACATACACTTCGTATATTTATAAAATTCAATTCATCTAAGATTTTCTTTTGTCATTTCTTCATTTGGTACCGAAAAAGCCTTTGTCTAATCCACTATCATGAAGGATGAACTCCTATGGTTTTTGTCTAAAATTTTTTAAAATTATTAGTTCTTAATTTTAGTCTCTGATCCACTTTAATTATTTCTTTTTGAATATTATGAGGAAGGCACCTGACAATATTTTATATCTAGATATCCAGTTTTTCTAGAACTATTTGTTGAAGAGTCCATATAATTTTTTTAAGTGAGAGAGAAAGAGAGAGGGAGGGAGAGAATCATTTTTACTTATTTATTCTTCTGGTTTTAGAATTTTAAACATAGCATATGTGGTGCTGGGGTTCTAACTCAGGTCCTCGCACATGCCAGGTAAGTACTCTACCTCAGTCATTGCTCCGGTCCCCCGTGTCATTAGCTTTTAATATTGAACAATGTATTTGCCTCTTCTAAGCCTCAGTCTTGTCATCGGTGTGTTGGGGGCTCAGAATTGAATTGCACACCATGAAGTGTATATCACAATATTTAGCATGTGGTACCTGCCTTCTAGCCCTTCACGTAACCCCTTTGGTTATCTTAACCTATTTCTGTCCAATGTCTTACATCTCCTTTCTATCAGCTAGTGTGACAAAAAGTTTTCAATGGTTAAAAGTGCTCTTTCCCCTATTCCCACCCCCTAAAATCTGTCTCTTCATGACTTTCTTTTAACTCTCAGTTAAATATGAAAATAAGTATACTTTATTCTTAAAAGTAGAATGATAAAATAATGCCATTCTTAATGGATTTATATTGCTGTTATGTACAGACATATATTACCCACATATTTCAATGTTGCTTAATAATGGCATATTGACATTTATTCATTTGCATATTAAAGTTCCCTAGATGCAAACACTCTTTTTTAGTATAAGAGACTGTTAAAATATTGAGTTATCAATTATGATGTCAGAAAGATAAGCAAGCATAAAGAAAGCTGTCAACGAACAGCAAAAAGTCTGTTTCTCTTTCAGTCTTGTAAAGTCTTATGCTTTCCGCAGGATGCTGCACACTTATGAAAGATGCCTTGAAATTGCAATTCTGCAAGCCAGGGAAGATTCGGGGCAATAGAAAACACAGGTGACAAGCAGTTAAGGCTCATGTACCACTTTTGCACATTCTCCACCATGTGTCCTTGACTGGATTATTTTCTCCTATATTCATTCTCATTTGATTGAAAAAGTGACAAGTAGCTCTGATTCATGTGAATTAAATGAGATGGGGTAAATGGAAATGCTGTCAACATACAGAGCACTAGATGAACCTGTTGTGTAGCCACAATTAATTCCAAGTCCAGAGAAATTAGAAGTGAATTGTTCTTTTGAAATGTACAAGGACTTATTTTATTAACATGTAAAATATCCCCTAAATCATATGTGTACACTTATAAGAATGACTGTACAATCATTATAGAATTATATATGTTTGGGTCCAAATTATTCTTAGAGCTTTAAAATAAAATAATAATGAATTAATTGAGACAGGAACCTCTCTTCCCTAGTTTGAATTTATGTAGTACAGATTTTCAGATTCATTGACTAATTGCGGATGGAATATTTCTATTATATTTCTTTACTCAGTAACCAATAGCACCATCTGGCAACCTGAGTGATTTTCTCATCATTGCAAGTCAGAGGCATGTGTGATTATCTCAGTGAAGAAGAACTTCTAAAGAACAGTGAGTATAAGAAACACTTTTTTATTTCATTGCATGAAAAATGAGTGTAAAATGATGAGCTGTTATATAACTTTATATAAATCTAAAAACAAATAGAGAAAGTTATCAATGAAGGCATAATGCTCTTTATTATTATTATTAAAATATTATATTTTAAGACTCTTGGCACTTGAATTAGAAATGGCTAAAGACTAAAAATCCTACTGTCAAATTAATTAGGAGGAGGGTGTTGAAATGATAAAATAACTGCCAATTAATGTTTATTTACTTTTGAACAGGCGTTAAATGATTGATTTAAAAGTGCAATAATATAGTGTGCTTTGTAAGTAGAGCTGTGAAAAATATTCACAGACTAACTAAAAAGAGAAGTGTTAAGAAAAGGGAGGGTGTCTCCTAAATATGAGCTTTAAAAAATCTCTGTAATTATGCTAACACCACAGACATACTATAACACTCTAGACTATATCAGGGATGCAAGTCTTCTCTACAGAATGTCTGCCATTGACTAAGAGAACTTGCACAATGTACTGGTTCCAGACATGGAATGTTAGAGAATCTGTGTTGATTTTTGGAATAGGAAGAAAATTGAAACACACGGTTAAGGAATAGTGTGATTGGTGATTGTGGCTTGGGTTTAAACTCTACCCACATAGCTAGAGTATCTTTAATCCTCAGTAAAGAGCAGAATTATATATATCATCTTACAATTGATGTAGCAGAAAAGTTATTATTCTTAGAATCCCTACAAAGACAGCATATGTGAATTTGGTACACAGTATTAGTAGCATACCCTTGAGGCCTTTGCTAAACTTACAATGAAAAAGTTACATGTATAAAATAAAGCTGATTTAAATTAGAAGATATTTCCCCACATTAAGTGAAAATACACAGCAAAGATGCTAGCCATGTTCTTAGATCCTAAAGTTTTTGTTTATATAATTTTCAAAAACAAGTTTGAAATGATTGAGATAAAAGATGAAGATCAAGTTAGACAGAGATACATTAGTAATTTAAAAAAATCTATTAATGGAAAAGGAACTATGTTGGAAGTGATAAAGTTTGGTTTTATGAATCAAAATAGAATTGAAACATGGTACTGATTCTTCAATATCTCAAGGTAGGAAAGCTCAATGGAACAAATAATTATAATAAACTATATTTTATGAAATGTTCTCATTTAACTACAGAAATAAAAGAAAGAAATTCTTAATTTCATATTTGAACATAGTAAGATAAATTTCTTATAGAAGATGATATTACACATGGTTTTAAAGGTCAGGTTAGATTTAGGTGGTTATGAAAATGGAGAAATTACTTTCCTAAAAGAAGACTGAAAGGAAAATAAATATGACTAGAATGTATTTTTCCTGTGACTATAAGGAAAAGGGTTCCAGAAACAGAAGTATGAAAAAGTAGCAAAATATTGTTAACAGAAATTAGTTTATTTTATAAACCACCTTAATATCATGAAATACATTTTTATTTCTTTTTAAGTCATGAAGTAAAATATGGGAATTTGTGCTGACCTTAAATACTATCCACTGACACATCTAGTAGGTGAATTTTCAGTGGCCATCTAGGGTCAAATGAAAAGGTATTCACCATAAATTAAAGAAGTCCTTAGTATAATTGAAATGATCTAATTGTTAGAAAGTGTTTCATTAAATTAAGTCTTTTAAGAATTCCCTTAATGTGTTTAAATCTTCCTTCTGCAGCTACAGAGGAAACAATTTTTTTCTCAGGTATTTCATATGGCAAGTGTATAAAGTATGGGGTACAAAAATAATATATCACATGAAACAGAAAGTGTGTGATGAGAAGAGAAATAAGATTGGATTTCAAAGATACATATCTGAAAACATTTTTGAAAGACAAGAAAAATAATTCTTTGTTGCTATTTGGATAAATTACTTAATCCCACTCTCCTCCATATTTATCTTTAAGATTGGTGTTTATAGATCTAATTTCTGATTAAAAATCATTAGCCGAACACTTTATTAGTCACTTTTCATGTTTAAGATTTTAATATTGTTTTTGCATATCATCTCAGTGTTTTCGCCTTTTCTTCTAAGATAACTTGAAGAGCATAACCACCTTTCAGTTCGCCATGAAACACCATCTGAATGTCTTGGACTAATGTGCAAAGAATGCGATCTACACCACAGCTGAACTGAGAGTCATGGTGGCTTTTCTTTCACCTTAGCAACATCTTTTTTCTCCTGGAAACTCTAGAAACTTCTCAGGATTGACTTATTTTTTTTATTTTTTTGGTACCAGGGATTGAACTCAGTGGTGCTTAACCACAGAGCCACATCCCTAGTTCTTTTTATTTTTCATTTTGAGACAGGGTCTTGCCAGGTTGCTCAGGACCTCCCTAAATTTCTGAGGCTGGTTTTGAAATTCAATCTTCCTGCTCCAGCCTCCAGAGCCCCTGAGATTGCAAGCATGTGCCATCAAGTCCAGCCTTTCTTATTTTTTTGTTGTTAGTCATTTATTTTGTTGAGTTTTGACTTAGAATCTTGTTCAGTTTTTTCCTTCTTAGAAATTGTTCATTTTTTAATTGGTTGGTCCATTATATTTGTACATAATGATGGGATTTGTTTTCACATATTCATAAATGCACATAGCAGCTACATAATTTGGCAAATATCCCCCTGTAGCACTGCTCCACCTGTTTCCTCCCATCCCCTAATCCCTTCCCTCTCTTTTTGTGTTATATATTTTTTTCTAATATACCCAAGTATAGTGACATAATTCTTATTCCTATGAAGAAAATTTTTCATATAAGTGACAATAGTATATACAATGACATATAAGCTTGGAATGTACATTGTTTTAACTCAGTTCCAATATTTCCCCTTCTCCTCCCTTCTTTCAACCCACTGTTACTTTTAGATATATTTGACAATAGGTTTAAACATTTACATTTTTGCATGCACTATAGCTTAGTCTGAGACCCCAAGAAACCCCCCACCTCCACTTCTTCATTTTAAACTTCTAAGAAATTCAAATGTTTTAAAGTCACAATCAGTATCTGAACACATAACTTTTTTTTTTTTTTAAAGAGAGAGGAGTTGGGTGGGGGTCGGGGGGGGGGACAGAATAATATAATCAACTTTATTTAGTTTTTCATCTGGTATTCCTTGTTCCAACACTTAGTTGTATATGTGATGCTGGGGTTTAAACCTGGGTCCTTGTGCATGGCAGGCAAGCACTGTAACCACTGAGCCACTGCTCCAACCCCAACACATAACATTTTTAAATGTAAACAAAAGATCACACATGCATGTTTTATATAGAACAGAAAAGAACTTATGCTTCAATTAGACATTCCTTGTTTTTCACATCAATCCATGTTTAGTTTTTTTCCACCCCACTGGATACCACATGAGTGTTAGGTAACATTATCTACCTCATCATTTACTCTACTTTACAGGAAAACATGGTGAGAATACATCCTCAAGAATAATGATGAATTTTCCATAGCAGTTGTGACTTGATTGGATGCTGAAATCCTACATTTTGGGCTTGAACCTGGCTCTGCCATTTACTGCCTGTGTGATCTCAACTTATTTGAATACTGGCTTACAACTGTAAAAATTGCATAAGACCTAGTTAAAAGATTCAAGTATTGGAAAAAAAACAGCATTTCAAACATCTAATATAATGATTTCCATTAAAAAGAGTACAACAGGGTTCCAGAGATCCTTCCTTAGAGAATTTATGCCCTAGGTCTTTCAGCTTTTGTAAACACCATCATCTGGGCTTAGAGTGCCCCCAGCACAAGTCATTTGCAATCTTTTGTGATTCACTATTTCCTTAAAGGCAACTTGAAGCATTCCTTTCCCCATAGGCCTTCCCTGCCCCAAGCACTGACTGTCATCTTTTTGTTCAAAGCTAGCACAGTTCCTGAGCCATTGTAAATTTTCATTAAATAGTAACAGAAACTACAACTGAAAAGGCAGAGGGGAAAAAGAGGTAGAAAGAAAGTGATCCAGAAAAAAGAAATACTTTGTTCCTCTCTTTTCACTTTCTCTCACAATGCTCTATCATTCTTTTCATAGCATTTCAACTAATTGCTTATATGTGGCTTCCTCACCTTATAGATCTTTAAGCCTTTTTAAAAAGGAGCCTTTTTAAAGTGAAATGGAACCCTAGGTGCAAGATATTAGTTAAAACCATTTGGAAGAAGATGTAGTAAACATCAAAGCTAACAAATGGATTTTGTTTTATATGCCACCTGAGGCCACACCTGCTGGCTAAGAGGCAGGGCAAAGTGCAGCTTGCTTACCTGCAAAAAGAACAGCCAATCGGGATGCTCCAATGGATTGATGGATCTTCTCTGAAGGACCAACCCCATGGTGAACTTCCAGTTAGCCAGCAAAACCAGCTGCCTGGCGAAGGTCCAATGCCATTTTCCCTGCCTGCCATTCTCCCTACACGGGACCCGTTTTCCCTGGCGGCCGTCACTTCCCATGCCTGCCCTCATTATGGCAGCGCAGGTGAAATTGGCCCGAGAGCAACAAATCCAATAAACATCCCTGCCTGATTTTATATCAACATCATTATTCCTTTTTCATATTTTTTACACCATTACCAGTAAGGTGAGTCTTTTTAAAAAAATTATGGTTGGGTTCTTTTTTTTTTTTTTTTTTTTTTTTAATAAAGAGAGAAGGACAGTAAGAGAAAGAGAGAGAGAGAGACAGAGAAAATCAATTTTTATTGAGTTTTCAACATGGCTTTTGTTACTCTGACACTTAGTTGTCTACCTGGGTGCTGGGGCTTGAACCCGTGTGCTCATGCATGCCAGGCAAGCGCCGTAACCACCAAGCCATTGCTCCAGCCCCTAGGTTCTAGTTTTTAATATATTTTGTCAGTCTATGTGTTTTGATTGGAAGGTCACTTCACATAAAGTAATAGAGAGAATTCAATACAATAATGCTGAATTAAATAGATCATCCTGGCATAAACTAAATCCTAGCAGACATATATAGAATATTTAATCCACCAGTAACTGAAATCATTTTCTTCTCAGCTGTACATGGAAACTTCTCCAAAATAAACCACACTTCAGGACACAAAAGTCTTAGAAAATAATTTTTAAAAAATTAGATAATTACTTGCATTTTATGAGGTTATAAAGAAATGAAATTAGAAATCAATAACGAGATAAAAATACTATAACACATGGTGCTTGAATAATGCACTATTCAATGTGAAATACGTCATAGAAGAAATTTGGAGAAATAAAAAATTATTGGAAAGAACAAAGAAACAGATATTGAATGAGATTAGGATAGATAGTAAAATAACTAGGTAGTCAGAAAAAAGGGGTCCCCTTCAAACACACTTAGAATTTAACCAGTAGGGAGAAATTAATGGGCATACTCAGGGCCTTCAAATGCAAAAGACCATGAGGCTCATCTGTGTGTGGGAGCAACACATAATTTGTCCCAGAGGCAGGAAAACTAAAAAGTATGGAGGACCACAGATGGGAACTAGGGAAGATGTGCTATCTGATTTATGTAGATTTAAACCAATGATTTTGGTACTCAGTTTCAATGTCTGTTCTATATAGATTTTAACCAATGATTTTGGTGCCTAGTTTCAGCCTGGTTTAAAGAGCTTAACCAATGATGGTGGTGCTTTCCTCAATGCCTGCTTTACATAAATCTTCAACAATGCTCATACCCAAACCCAGTGTAAGCCCCTGCCCAGCACTCTAAGACAGAATCCTGCTTCCAGGTATCCCTCTGCATTGTGGAGGCTCTACTCTCCTTCCATAAATAAATTGTACTCCTTTTTACTCTTTCCTTCTATGGTTGTCTATAGATTTCATTCTTCAGATTCATGAGACAAGAACCCAGAAGTCTGGCACCGAATTACAGGGGTGTGCTTCAAAACTAAGAGATATAATGCACTGCTGAACAGTACAGGGGAGAAACCCAACTCTTAACTGGATAGCTGCTGCTAACACTATTTTGGGTGCAGAAATCTGCAGCTAGCCCAAATTTAATTCACCAGAAGGAGCAGAGAATCCTGCTTCATCTCAAAACTCCTGCATCGATGTGACATATCACAAGTTTAGAACACTATGAAGGCAATTCTAAGAGAAAAATTTATAGCATTGGGTGCCTGCATGAAAGAAGAAAGAAAGAAAGGAAGAGGAAGAAAGATTCCAAATAGTCTTCTGTTATAGCTCAAGGTTATTAGAAAAAAGAATGAACACTAATTTTAAAAAAAAATAGAAGAAAGGAAATAATTATAATTAGAGCTGAAATTGATGAATATGAAAATAAAAAATGCAAAAGATCAATAATACAAAGAGTTGATTCTTTGAAAAAATAAACAAGATTGATACTGTTTCAGCCAAACTCACCAAAATAAAGAGATGAAATAAACAGAAATAAAGATGAACAAACAGATATCACCAGAGACATTGTTGAAATCCAAGAGATCAGTAAGAATAATTTTGAAAACTTCTACTTCAATAAATTGGAAAAATCTGGAAGATATTGACAAATTTCTAGACACATATGACATACCGAAATTGAACCAAGATGATATAGAGAACCTAAACAGACAAACAATGAGATTGAAGCTGCAATTAAAAGTCTTCCAACAAAGGGAAGTCCCGGACTAGCTGGATTCTCAGCTTAGTTCTATCAGCCCTTTTCAAAAAGAACTAGTATCAATCCTCTTCAAATAATTCCAGAAATAGAAAGGTAGGTGTCATTCCCAAAGTCATTCTATGAAGCCTGTATCACTCTTATCACTCTTATACCAAAAGCAGATAAAGTCATATCAAAGAAAGAAAATTACAAACCAATATCCCCAATAAACATGAAGACAAAAATTCTTAAAACAGTAGCAAACCACATTCAAACACATGTCAAGAAGATTGTACCTTATCATCAAGTTGGTTTCATAGCAGAATAAAAGTTTGGTTTAGCATACACAAATCAATCAATGTCTTTCATCAGATAAATAGAATTAAGGACAAAAGCCATATGATCATCTCAGTAAATGTGAAAAAAAAAAAAAAAAAAACCTTGTCCAAATCCAGCACCCATTCATGTCAACAACACTGGAGAAATTAGGGACAGAAATTAGAAAAAATTAGGAAACTAAATGGAGAAAAACTTAAAGCATTTTCTCTAAAATCAGGAATAAGATAAGGATGTCCACACTCCCCACTCTTATTCCATATAGTTCTTGAAACTCTAGACAGAGCAATCAGGCAAGACAGCAAGAGAAAGAAATTAAAATGACACAAAGAAGAAAATAAAAGTCAAATTATCTCTGTTTGGTGGCCTATACTCAGAAGACCTAAAACACTTTACAAAAAATCTGCTGGATTTGTTAAGCAAATTCAGCAAATAGAAGAATACCAGATCAAATACAAAAGTCAAGCAATTAAAAAAAAAAAAAAGTTAAGCAATGTCCTGTACTCCCATAATGGATCTGCTGAGTAAGAATAAATAATTCCATTTACAAAAGCCTCAAAATCAATCAATCAATCAATCAATCAGGGATAAATCCAACTAACAAGTTAACAGATCTCTGCAATGAAAATTATAGAACACTGAAGAAAAACATTGAAAAAGACTTTAGAATATGGAAGGAACTAAGATGTACATACATAGTCAGAATTAATATAGCTAAAATGGTCATATTACCTAAAGTGATATATAGATTCAATGCCATCACCATCAAAATACCAATGACATTCCTCACAGAATTAGAAAAAACAGTCTTAAAAATTCCTATGGAAGGAGTCCACAATGGTAGCTCATTAGTACGATGCTTACCTGGCATGCACAAGGACTGGGGTTTGAAACCCATCACCATGTACACAACTAAGGGTTGGAAAATAAAAACTGAGATGAAAAAAATGCAGTTGATTCTCTATCTCTTTATCTCTCTAAAACAAAAGAAAGAAAAATTCATATGTAATAATAAAAGACGAGACTAGCCAAAGGAACACTGAGAAATAAGTGATGATAAGGGTATCATAATATTTGATCTCAAATTATATTAGACACCCATAGTAACAAAAACAGCATGGCACTAATACATACACAATATATACACAATGGAGTTTTACTTAGCAAAAAAGAAGAATAAATTTATGTCATTTGTTGATAAATAGATGGAACTGGAGAATATCAGAGTAAGTGAGTAAACCAGGTTCAGAAAATTGAATCAAATGATCTCTCTCATATATGAAAATTAGAGAGAAGTAGTGAAATTAGAGAGAAGGAAGGAATTTATAAAAAAAAGGGTATCTTATGAAAATAGAAGGGAGAGCAATGGGGTAGAAAAAGGAACTTGAGGGGAAAGGAGGGGCATTGGGAAAGGGGAGGAATTGCAGAAAGAGATTGAACAAACTATGCTATGTGCATGCATGAATGTATCACAATGAATTTCACTTTTATATGCAACTATAATGTACCAATTAAAGACCAATAGAGTAGAGAGAGGAGATAAGAGGGTGGAAGAAGATAGTACTAAGGATTGAAATGGAACCAATAATGTTATATTCATTTATAAATACATGGAAGTGAGCAAAATTACAGAAAATACACTAGTAAAATATACATTAAAATTCTATTAATTTCTTTCATAGATCTCAAACAGAGTGTCTAGCAAAGCAGCTTTCAAGGTATATGCTCTCAGTTCATGCCACATGATGATGACAGGTTTCTTTGGATGTAAGGGTCTAATGACAATGCAAGAGGCAATGGATTCATTTTTTTTTTTTTAGTGCTTGAGAGATTCTTGCAATTAAATTTTTCCTCTGCTTGTTCACAATATGTTTATAGTTTTATTAAGAATCAATATTATCCTTATCTCTTTTTCCCTGAATAAATTATTGAAAATTGTTCTTTATGCTTTCTGTCATTTCCAATATTCTTTCTTGATTCTTAAGATTAATTCCTCTTAAATGCAAATCAAAACTTCAATGAGATACCACCTCACTCCTGTTAGAGTGGCAAAAATGAAAAATACAAACAAGGACAGATGCTGGAGGGGCTGTGGGAAAAGAGGAACACTTCTACACTGCTGGTGGGACTGCAAACTGGTTCAGCCACTATGGAAAGCAGTATGGAGAATCCTCAAAAAATTAAGGATGGAACCACC
>PVKS010025925.1:0-29260 GCA_004027875.1 Aplodontia rufa | reverse complement strand
AAAAGAAAAAAAAAAAAACAAAACAGGTAGTCTGCTTATACATCCATGAATCAATCAGCTTCTCCAGATGGCACACAAATACACATCAAAAACAGGAAAGAAAAAATTCTTTTTTTATTTTTGAACAACCTTACAAGATTTTAACAAAATAATATAAAATGTGTATATATTCTGGATATTGCAGTTATCCCCAGGAGTGCCCCCCCATTACCCTCCCTTATCCCTCCCTTCCCCTTCCCATTAGAACTCTAAATAAGTATTAGATTGTAAAGCATTACATCTTATCTGGATTTAACTCATGCTACTAGACCAACTTTCTCATTGTCCAGGGTCTAATCCCTACCTCCACAGATGAGTGGAGACAATCGACCCTTAGATCTCTGGGTTAAGCTGATTTTACTCATCATGATCTCTTCCATAGCCATCCATTTACCTTCGAAGGCTGCAATATCGATGTTCATAGCAGCACAATTTACTATTGCTAGGTTATGGAAACAACCCTGATGTCCCTCACTGGAAGAATGGATCCAAAAACTGTGGTACATTTATACAATGGAATATTACACAGCAATTAGAAACAATGATATTGCAGCCTTTGAAGGTAAATGGATGGCTATGGAAGAAAAAAAGATTCTTAACGAGAACTTGGAACTATGATCACTGATGTTGTCTCTCTACATGTTGGGAGCAGATGCTCACTACCTGAGTTTTATTAGCAGGGTCTCAGTCTGGAATTATGTGATCTCAAGTAGAGGACTGGATGTCTAGCTCAGTCTCCTGGGCTTTCTGGATGGAAATTTCCCTGAAGAGATCAGATTAACGACTGGAGAAATGGTCTTTGCCTGCTTCCCTGGGGATCTGAAACTCGTGAGTCTTAAGGCTTTTATGTGCAGAGGCTTAATATGCTTTCAATGCTCCCTCTGCTCGATGCACTCCTGGTCCCTCCAGGTTTTCTGAGCTCAAGACTGTAGTCTCTTTAGTGCTCCTGTCCCACCTTAGCTTATCACATGAGCCTTCTGACTGGGGATAGGGGTGGACCGGGTTGAGCTAGGCTCCTCTGTATTCTACAAACCCGAATCCCCCTTAGCTAAGTGAAGACTGGGCCTGTCCCATGTCTCCTCTTCAGGGTTCAGCCTCTGAACCATGGCTTCCCCGTGGCCCAATTGTCAAGTAGCCTGCTCTGAACTGCTGACTCCTTACCAGGCAGTCTATTAAAAAAGACTCCGATTTTCCCCTTTGCAGAGAGCTGAGAGATACTGTTCTCTCCTTACACAGTGGAGGTGCAGTAGGGATGTCTCTAGTTAAGCCCAGTGTTTCTTATAGAACTCGGCTTCTCTGCAACTGATCCGATTGCACATTATGGTTCAGCTCCTCCCCCACTCCCTTGCTTATTGAGAGCAATGGCGGTTGCAGCTGCATCTGCTGTGTTCTGGCTGGGATGAATAAAATCTTTTCCACTTGCTGCACCCAAATCTCTGATCCTCCAAAAATCTCCCCTAATTAGTGCTGTGTCCTGGTGATGACTTTCCCCTAAATGCTCCTCATCAATGGAGCAGTCTGTGGTTTTGCCATCTGGTCATGGGGCCACAGAGAAGTAGCCTTCCTGCAGCTCACTATCTTGGAATCCCCTGAGAGAACTCATTAACAGTAGCCTGTTACAACAAGAATTGTCAAAGGAAGTCCTTCAGGTAGAAGCCAAATGATGCTAATAGAAATCTGGCTCTACTTAAAGGAATGAAAAGCACCATCAACATAAAGTATATGCATAAATATAAAATAAATTTATTTTTAAAGTATCTTAGAATATAGTTATTTAAAACAAAATACCATTAGATTGTAGAGTTTATAATACTTGTAGAAGTAAAATATATGAAAACAGCACAAAGCTTGGGATAGAGGAAGTAAACTCCTTTCTTGTCACATACTATGTGTGAAGTGCTATACTATTACTTGAGGGTGTGTAATTATTACTTGAGAATATGCTATTACTGTGATAGTTAAATGCATCACTAAAAACAAAGAGTAACACAAACACTAAAACCATCATTTAAATCACTAAAATAAAATAACCCCAAAGGATATATAACTTAACAAAGGAGATAAAAAGGAATCATAAAAAATTGCAAAAAGAGGCATAAAATAAGGAAAAACAAGAACTGAGGTAACAAATAGTAATGAATGAGTAGATTTAAACTCATGCATATTTGCAAATGTAAAGGGTCTTAACACTGTAGTTGAGGCAGAGATTATCAGATAGAATAAAAAGGCAAAACTCAGCTGTATCCTCTCTGAGAAACCAATTTTAAGGATACAAAATGTGTTAAAAACAAAAGGATGAAAAAAGTTCATAAATGGTAAAACCAAAGAAAGCTGGAGTGATGACATTAATATGAAATAAAATTTCAGAGCAAAGAGTATTGTTAAAGATAATGACTTGAAATGCACAAATACCCTAAATGCTTATGCATTTTAAAAACAGCTTCAAAATATATATAGCAAAAAACTGGTAGACTTCTAAGGACAAGTAGATAAAACTATAGTCAGATACCAACATCCTTCTCCCAAAATATTTCTAACTTCCCTTAAAAAATTGCTCTTTAAACAATAAGTAATTTGGAAGTGTATTGTTTAATTTCCAAATATCTGGACACTAATTTCCAAAAATTTAGAGATTTTCTAGATATCCTTCTGCTACTGATTTATAGTTTAATCCTGTTATACTTTGTATGATTTCAATTCCTTTAAAGTTGTAAAGTTTGTTTTATGGCCAAGAATTATGGTATATCATGGTTAATACACCATATGCACTTGAAAAGAATGTACATTTTGCTGTTGGTGGGTGGATTGCTCTAGTAATGTCAGATTAAGACAATGGTATAATTTAGAATCTCTATATCCTTGAATAATTTGAGTATTTGTTCTATTACTGAGAGAGAATGAAGCCTCCAGCACTAGAGCACAGAGAGTGGTTTGAAATTGAGAGACAACAGTTTAATAGAGTGCGCTGCTTTGGCTACTCAGCATTCATAACCACCATTCTACACATGTTTAAACTTCTACAAACCAAGAAAAACTACTTTATGCTTCCAAATGAAAAAATGAAACTAACTTTATGACCATAAACATTCTTCAACCTCACCCCAAAATAGACAAAATGTTCCCAAAGTCATTGAATCCATCTCTGAGTCAATTATGGTAGTTAACTCTACACTGTTAATTACTTCTCAAATTAAGTCGAGTATCATCTGAGTACTTTTTTACTAAAGGTGAACCATAAAGGTAACTACTACCTTCAATCCTTATATGCAATAAGGGAAAGGAGAGTAGAATTACAAATAAACATACTAATAATTAGCATGCTTTATATAGTATATAGTATATTAAAATATATATTACATGCACATATAAACATGTATGTACATATTCAAGCACACATAAAATACACATAACAGGGAGGGAAATATATACAACTCCTGTCTATAAATGGTCACAGGGAGGCTGTTGAACTTCATTCCACTGAAATTTCATGTTTTCTTTGCCCTCAGAATCTCAATTGGTCAGTTATTTGCTTGTTGGGGTAACTCAAATCCTCATGAGGTCTCTCTGGCTGTGTAATTGTTGTTTTTCAGTAAACTTTCATTAACTTCTACTCTTGAGTATGGGAGCACTAAGAAACACCTCAGAAATAAAGATTGGGGTGAAATTCCTAAAACTTAAAGGAAGATTAGAAAAGGAAAGGGACCAAAGGGTGAGAAGCAGGGAGGGAGGGGAGAAGTGCTGAGGAAGAATGTTGGCCAAATTGTGTTATATTGTGTGCGTGTATGAATTTATAACAATAAATCCCATCAATATGTACTTCTATGATGCATCAATAAAAATGGAAAAAGAAGCACCTCAGAGAACCCCCGGGGTTCTACACATAATCCTCCTCA
Organism: Aplodontia rufa; assembly: GCA_004027875.1. NCBI lineage: Eukaryota > Metazoa > Chordata > Mammalia > Rodentia > Aplodontiidae > Aplodontia > Aplodontia rufa. Next base: position 25,328 of record PVKS010025925.1, on the reverse strand, counting down.
TCCCTGTCGTATAGCAACAAACCTGTTTTCCCTTGGAAGCAGGGATAAATCATGCCAGTCAGAAGGGTAATTATTCTTTACATATTGATTCAGGGCTACCAGGAACCCAGAACAGCCGGATAACATCTCAAATTTCCAGTCAAATGGAACTTTTGTTGTGTCTTCTGTGGAACTTTGGTTGTATGTCCTAGTGGGAGCATTTCTTAAGGAACAAGATCTCCAAACTCATCAGAGCTCAAAATTGCAGGAATGGGTAGCAAAAATTCTGTAAGTGGTTCTTAAAGGCATTGGTGAGAGAAGCTACTCCCATTTCTACCTTTTATTCCTGGACCTGTGTATTCTGCTTATGTCACTTTATCTAGATGTTACAAAGCCTTATCGCATCCTGCTGGCCTCTTCAGCTCTTTCCCAATTGGGTAGGTTTTCAGCAGGCCCTCAATCAAGCCAGTCACTTTCTGAGTGATGGTGTGCATAGGCCTTATGACCCTGAGTCCAGTGATGTTCTTACTGTTACTAGAACCAGAAACAAAGGCATTGTAATGTAAATGACAGCACCAGAGTAGAAATTACGTAGCTTGATGGGACCAAGAAAACCCCAGAAATATTATCTTAAATCCTGAAGTTTATATCTGTTAGATCCTGAGCTTTACTTAATTCCATTCTTTCCACCAAGATATGAAAAATGTTGACCAAATCCAATGGTAACTGAACTCCAAATTATTTAGTTACCATTTCTTAACATAAATGGTTTTCTAGATGAATGGGATTTATCAACGTATTACTTTAGTATCCTGGAATATAGCAGGGATTCTACCTTTAGTGCCATGTAAGGATTAATCGATTGCAAAGTTTCTGAATCTTTGTGGATCTAAAATTCTTAAAACCAGTAAAGATAAAATGGAATGTCCCTTGATCAGGACATGATAGACATGGGATTGTGCAGGGGTACCTTTTAAATGGAAATAAAAATGTGATATGTAAAGAAATTTGTATTTAAATCACAATGAGAAAGATAGGCATGGATTTTTCTTTCAATTTGAAGGAAATTAGTAGCAAGATCAAGCCTGTTTGAGGCAGAATGCTTCATAAAAATGACAGAGCTGATAAAGGAGCTTTGAATTTTAGTAATTACCTATTTGAATGCAGTTCGGAATTTGTATCAACTCCATTTATTTTGTTCATTTTTAAAATTTAGCATACTGTTCCAGAATCCAGCAGGCAATTTTTTCTTTATATATTTAAAAATATTTTCATTTCCATTTCTTTAAACATGACCATGAAATAGCTTTGCTATCTTTTAACATAATCAAATATATTTGGCTCATGGGGTCTATAGGAAAGAAGAAAAAAATCTAGACTTCAGAAGTGTTCTTAAGAAATCTTTGTATGAAAAAATGATACACGTAACCAAATCTCTGAAGAGAGAACAACTTATTTAAGGAGAAAAAACATGCATATTTTTTCATGAAATTTGAAAATAGATAAAAAGAAATACTCATTTTCATATAGGAAATAAAGTAAAAAAGATGGGATCCATTTGCCTTGAAAGCCCAACAATGTAATAGATAAAGGCAGAGCTTCTCTTACTGGCTGTGGGTGGGACATAGCGGGGGTGGGGATGGCAAATGCAAATAAACAGTCACATGCAGGGGCACCCCCAGCCATATTGTGCCAGAAGAAGATTCTGTAGAACTCCATTTTGAAATTGGTGTCTTAAGGGAAAACAAAGCAAAATAAACATTGCCATTTCCAAAACCATAGGTTTAGAATGTATTGCTGAACTGATAGAACCCATGCCCAACCATTTGGGAGAAACTGTGCTCTTGTCATTCCTTGTACTCGTTCCTATCTCTGCTTCTTCCTGCATGCTTTTACTTACTCTGTATCTTCTGCCCCAAGTCCTACCCATCTTTTGAGGTTCAGCTCAAATCTCACCTCTTTAAAACCTTTCCTGATCTTTGCAGTTGGATGTGACTTATCCCTTCGCTGAGGTCCAATTGTACTTCATTTTTATTTGTCTCAATTCAGTATTTGTTGTTGAATGCACCTGCTTGGTTAGAGATGTCAGGGATATGATGATGAATGAGAGGGATCAGCTCCCTGCACTTAGAATTCATGTAGCGGCAGATGGTAGCGCTGGGACAGAGTAAGGAAATAACCTAAGTATAGATTACGATAACTGGCACATAAGAATAAAGTAGACATTGTGATAGTGCCTAGGCCTCAGTGTGCATATAAGTTTGGGCGGGTATGCTGGAGCATGGTAAAGGTTTATTTGAGGAGATGGCATGTGAGCTGAGAGCTATGGGGAATAAGTGGCATGGGAAAAACTTAGGAGGAACGTAACTGGACATATGCAGGAGCCCCTGTAAGGCTGAGGAGCAGAGAACAGAGGATCAGGTCAAATTTGGGTAACGAGACTGAGAAGAGTTTGCTTGATAGCAGGATCAAGGAGAACTAATTATGGCACAACCCCAAATGAAGGACCAGATGTCCAGGTTCTTCCTGGAAGTCCTTTAATGTCACATACCCTTTTCTAGGAGAGGGTCCACACCTGGATTCATTTGTTCTCCACAACAAGTAGTACAGGGCTTTGCATATAGAATATACTCAATGATTAATGGTGAACAAGGGATAAAGGCCCAATCAGTTCCTTCATGAGGACTTCTCTGATGTTAATCAAATACCCTCTTTCCTCAGAACCCAGTGAAAGCTTCTAACGTACCAGCCAAACTCTGTATGTTTTTATCTTCATCATGCTGGAGATACTTGGTACTTGAATTTGCCCTGTCTTGTGGATTTAAGAAATGGTTGAAAGGCTTGAGCTTGGAAGCTATGCTGTTCTTGGTGGCTGAGTATCCTTTCTTTAGGTCCTCATGGCCTGTATGTTGAATGGCAGTCCTTATCCCTAGTGTTGGCTTTCCAAAGCAAGCAAATACACACAATGTCCAAAATGCGTACTGCTAGGGCTACCCACTGGTGTCCTGATAAAGCCAGCAGTGGAGGCAGGAATTGGGAGGGAGGACATCCTGGTTTGTATCATTTGTCCATTTGTCATGCAAATACTCCCAGAAGCTCCCAAAATTCCTGTTCAACAACTGGCTCTTGTGATGCCAGCACATGTCATGGCTTCAAGTTTAGTGCCTGGCACTTTCAACTAGTTACCCATCAGAAGGACCTTCCAAGAGGACAGCATTGTGAGTGCCACCTTTCAAGAGACCTGGAAAATATGTTGGAGCTGGGAGGTGAAATGCAGAGAGGCTGAAAAGCTCAGGGGGTGGTGCTGTGGCAGCCAGAGGCAGCAGCAGAAGTGATTTCCTGCAGCTGGATGCTCCCTTCTTTCATTCCTGGAAAGGAATCTTGGGAACGGAGAGAATCTACCTTTTTTTTTTTTTTTTTTTTTTTAATGCCTTGCCTTGGACCAGACTAACTTTGGAGGTCATAACTGAATATACCAAACCTCTGCCTCCTGACAAGGACACTGGGGACATTGGTGGTCTTCCATGTTGTTCACAAGTTGTAGGAGCAGGGGCAATGGTTGAGGAGAGATGGTCTGGCCAATAGGAGTTGTCATGGTGTTTGAAAGTAGTGCTCCCTTCTGATCATAACTCTGCTTATTGTTGTTCTTGACACTTTTAGAAGTATTCTCGGAGAAAATCAGGACACCATGAATCCTAGTTTACAGAGAATTAAAAGATGCTCTGAGAATTGCCAAAGGGACAGGGAGAAAGTGCAAAGAGGATCTTGTTGGAGCTGGGTGAGAGGGGAAAGGCTGTGGTACCTTTCAGAGTGGATGAGAATAAGGTGAGAAACTCGGGGCCAAATATTCAAGCTGTACACTGGCTTACATCCTTCTACTTAAGGAAGGGGTTCTGGAATTAAGATCTGCTCTGGAGAAAGGAAAGACTGGTACTGTGTATGAGTTTCCTATTGCTGATATAATGAATTACTGAAAACTTGGTGGCTTAAAACAATGCTAATTTATGATCGTACACTTCTGGAGGTCTGAAGTCTGAAACGGATCTCATTGGGATAAAATCAAGATACTGGCAGGGCTCTTTTCCTCTCTGGAGGCTCTAGGGGAAAATCTGTTTCAGTTTCTGTCCCCCCTGATCCCCCAGCATCTGAAGGCTGACTACATTCTTTAACTCCGGGAACTCTATCCATCTTCAGAGCCCGCAATGTTGCAGCTCTCTGGTTTCTGTTCATATCCTTCTGCTGCTTCTGCCTCTCTTCTCAGGATTCTGTGCTTACATTGGGTCCACCTAGAAATTCAGGATCGTGTCCCTACTTAAGATCAGCTGATTAGCAATCTTAATTCCAACTCTCAGTTCTCTTTTAGGTGTTGGGATTATAATGCGGACATCTAGGAGGGGCTCATAAATTTATTCTGGATCCTAACCTAGTGTCTTCAGAGCTGTTTGACCTTGGGCAAGTCAATGACCATTTTAGAAGCTTCATTTGATGGTGGGGTCACAGCTGTACCTTCCTTGCAAATTTTTGGTGAAGATTAAATATATTCATATGTGCCATGTGTTGGACAATTGCATCACAGATAGCAAACACCCAGTAAGGGTCAGCTAGGGTTTTTTTTATATTAGACCTTAAACATACTTGCTCATCTTAGGTATGGGTTAGAGGCTCCTCAATTCTCAGAAGCCTGTTCACAAATGATAGCAAAGCTGCATTACAATATCACCATCTGTTTATGTGCTTCTTTCCTCTAATAAAAAGATAGTTCCCCATCTTCCAGCAGTTTTAGTAACCCCATTCTGCCCAGTATGGAAAAGATTTCCCTGGAAGTGACTGGATTGGAATGTGTTACCTCTGATAGTAGAAAACAAGTCTTTTCCTAATTAAGGACAGACAAAAGTGAATGGATTACATTTTCTCAATTGCATGATTGTTTTCCACATCATTTTCTTCAAACTTTTGAAACACCATATCATTTTCTTCTTTGAGATCCTTCCAGATGAAATAAAATTGTTATCATGAAAGTATTAATTAATGAAAATTGCTTCCTTTAGGAAATTTAGAAAATAACTGATTTGCTGCCACTGTCAAAAGTGGCAGGTCTGCTTCGTCACATAACGGGCTTTGGAGACAGAGTGGTCCTGAGAAGCACAGCAATGCCTCAGTAGATCCACTTTAATGAGAACCTTTCTACCCCCAACTCCTACGGCGGTGTGACTTTGGTAGAGTATGTCAGCATATCCTTAACTATGGGCATGAACTATAACTAAAAGGAGATGCATTATTAAATATGCATGATCTCGATGTAGGGTATAAAGATATGATCACCTCTGTTTGGAATTGAAGAGACATTTAAAAGAAAACCGGAACCTTTTATAGAGGCTCTAAATTGAAGGGGAAGAAAGAGAACTGAGAGGAAATTAAAAAGTTCTCATTAAGATGGCAAGCTCAAAGATCTCGGAGATAGGAATTCTGAGGTTCCATAGCCAAGAAGATGGGTTTTTAGGTAGCAATGAGGGCTACAGCTTTGATCTCCAGCAGAGTGGAATCAGTTAGCACTCAGTGGGCCGACACTAGGAACTAGCAGGAGCAAGCCCAGGCCCCTAGCAGAGAGCTTTCATTGCACTGAGACACTGCAGGTGTGAGAGGCTCCCCCATTAGACTTGGGCACATAAGGGCATGTGCTGAGCTCTAATCTCTTTGTATTGAGGCCCCCGAACTGTGTCTGGAAGCTTGATTCAATTTCACACTGTATTCGTAGATTGTAACATCACTTTGTCCCACAAATTTATAAAATCAAAAATTCTCTATAATTTCTAAGAAGCTGAATGATAGTCTTTTAGATTGTCTTCCATCAGGAAATTTCCCTTCAAAATGTCTTGTCTTCTGAGTAGGTCAATTAGGGGGCTTGTGACCAGTTTTCTAAAGCATAGTAGTAATATATAAAAGCAATGCAGGCAAAATCTTTTAAAAGTATTGCACTTCTTGTGATGACTTACTGTTTTTAGCCAATAAGGTTGGAACTAAAAACAAAAAGACCAAACCAACCATGTCACATGTGCAATGTAAAGCTCAGGAAGTCAGGAAGTAAGACTTGAAAAGCTCATACTGTGTGATTCCATTGATATGACATCCTTGAAAAGACAAAAACCACAGAAGCAAAGATCACACCAGTGATCTCCAGGGTTAGGTTGGGGGAGGGCTTGACTACATGGGAGTGACATTTTTGGAGTGAACACATTGTTCTGAATCTTGGTATTGGGGATGGCTGCGCAATTACACATCTTTTAAAACATGCAGAATTGTTCCTTAAAGAATTTCACTGCCTGTCAATTAAAAAATTAAAAAGAGCTTTCAATAGCTTTGTATTAGAGTAAATTACAAATAGAAAAACATTTTCTATTTTCCCCTACCTTTTATTGGTATAATTATACATAATAGTGGGATTTGTTGTTATATATTTATACACGAACATGATATAAGAATGTAATTTGTTCTCTTTCCTTTCCCTATCTTCTCCCTGGAGTCCCTTTTCTCTGTTCTCTGGTCTCCTATTTTCACCACCTTTCCCTGCCTTTTTTCCTTTCTGGTTTCCACATAAGACAGAAAACACATAACCTTTGACTTTCTGAATTTGGCTTATTTCACTTAACATGATGTTCTGGAGTTCCATCCATTTTCTGCAAATGACCTGATTTCATTCTTTATCGCCTAACTCCATTGTGTATGTAGTCCACATTATCCATTCATTCATTGATGTACTCCTAGACTGGTTCCATATTTTGGCACTGTTAACTGTGTTGCTATAACCATGGGTATGTATGTGGTGCCATAGTATGCTTCCTTTAATTCTTTTTTGATAAATGCCAAGGAGTGGCATAGCTGGGTCATATGGAGATTCCACTCTTAGCCTTTTGAGGAACCTCCATGCTGATTTCCACTGTGGTTATCCTAATTTACAATCCCACCAACAGTGTAAAAGTATTAATTTCCCCCTGCATCTTCTCCAGCATATATTATTTTATTCTTGACTGCCATTCTAGCTGGAGTGAAATGAAATCTCATTGCAGTTTTGAATTGCATTTCCCTAATGCTAAAGATGTTGAACATTTTTTCCATTTGTTTGCCATTTGTATTTTTGAGAGAGACAGAGACAGAAGGAATCATTTTTTTTTAAATTTTTCATGTGGTTTTCGTTGCTCCAACACTTCATTGTGTACGTGGTGCTGGGGTTTGAACTCGCATACTTGGGCCTGCCAGGCAAGCACTGCAACTGCTGAGGCACTGCTCCAGTGCTTTGTATTTCTTTTGAGAAGTGTCTTTTTAGTTTATTTGCCTATTTATTGATTGGGTTGTTTTTTTGGTGGTTAAGTTTCTTGAATTCTTTATATATTTTGGACATAAACTCTGTTGGAAGATTAACTAGCAAAGATTTTATTCCATTCTGTGGGTTCTCTCTTCATGTTCTTAATTTTTCCTTTGCTGTGCAGAAGCTTTTAAATTTGATGCCATTCCATTATTAGCTCTTGGCATTATTTCCTGAGTTTTAGGGGTCTTGCTGAGGAAGTCACTGCCTGTGCCTATATGTTGGAGTGTTGACCTTTTATTTTCTTCTAGAAGTCGCAAAGGTTCTGGTCAAATTCCTAGGTCTTTGATCCATTTTGAGCTGACTTTGGTGCAAGGTGAGAGAGAAGGATCTACATATGGATAACCAGTTTTCCCAGGACCGTTTGTTAAAAAGCCTGTCTTTTCTCCAATGAATGTCTTTGGCACCTTTGTCAAGGATCAAATGATGGTCTGTATGGGTTTGTCCCTGTGTCTTCTATTCTGTTCCATTGGTCTATTTTTATGCCAGTACCATGCAGTTTTGGTTACTATAACTCTGTAGTATAATTTGAAGTCAGGCATTGTGATGCTGTTCTGGGTCTTTCATTCCTCCAAATGAATTTTAGGACTGTTTTTTCTAGTACTGTGAAATTTTGATATCCAGTTTTTAGGGTTCTTTGTAAATTTTGGGTATTAGTCTCCTGTTGGAGGAATCACAGGCCATGATTATCTCCCATTCTGTGGATTCTTTCTTGACAGTTTTGACCAATTCCTTGGTTGAGCAAAAAAGTTCTTAATTTAATGGCATTCCACTCATAAATTTTTTACTTTAATTCTTTCCCTCTGGGAGTTCTATTGAGGAAGTTGTTGCCAACTCCCATATGCTGGAGTGTTGGTCCTAATTTTTCTTCTAGAAGTTGTATGGTAGCTGTTTTAATTCCTAGTTCTTGATCCATTTTAATTTGATTTTTGTGCAAGGTGAGAAATAAGATCTAATTTCAATTTCCTGCAAATGGCTGTCCAGTGCGTCCGGCACCATTTGTTGAATAGGCTGTCATTCCTCCATGTTATATTTTGACCCCCTTTGTCAAAGATTAGATGTTTAAGATTTGTAGATTTGTCTGTCTTGTATTCCATTGGTCTTCATTCCTATTTTGATGCCAGTGCCATGCTGTTTATTACAGCTCTATAGTAAAATTTTAGATTTATTATTGTAAAACCTCCTGTTTTGTCTTTCTTGCTTAGTAACTTTTTGTTGTTGAGAAAACCATTCTGGTCTTATTTTTTTTTTTTTTTTTGAGAGAGGAGGAGAGTGAGAGGGAGGGAGAGAGATGGAGAGAATCAATTTTTAGTAAGTTTTTCATATGGCTTTCTTTGCTCCAACATTTAGTTGTGTATGTGGGCACTAGGGTTTGAAACCGTGCACTTGCACATGCCAGGCAAGCACAGTAACCGCTGAGCCATTGCTCCAGCCCCTTGCTTAGTAATTATTTTTTGGCTATTCTGGGTTTCTTGTTGTTCCAAATGAATTTGAGAGTTGCTTTTTCTATATCTGTAAAGAATGACATTGGTATCTTGATGGGTATTGCATTGAATCTATATAATACTTTTAGCAGAATGGCCATTTTAATTATACTAGTTATGCCTAACCAAGAACATGGAACATCTTTCCATCTTCTCAGGTCTTCTTGGATTTCTTTCTTCAATGTCTGATAATTTTCATTGTAGAGGTGTGTGACTTCCACTGTTAGATTAATTTCCAAATATTTTATTCTTTTTGAGGATATTGTGAATGGGACTGATTTCCTTCCATTTAAATATTAGTTAATTTGGTGCCAGAGATTGAACCCAGAAGTGCTTAACCACACATTCCCAACCCTTTTTATTTTTTATTTTGGGACAGGATCTGACCAAGTTGCTGAGGGCTTCACTAAGTTGCTGAAGCTGGCCTCGAACTTGCAATCTTCCTGCTTCAGCTTCCCAAGTCCCTGGGATCATAGCTGTGGGCTACTACACTTGGTATATGACTGCATTTTTATGAAATGTCCAGACCTATACATACAGAGAATAGATTAGCAGTTGCTAGGTGCTAGGAATTAGGGAAAAGAAAGGAGTAAGTGCTAATAGGTGTGGGATTTCCTTTGGGGATGATGAAAATTAACTCTAGAATTGATCTGGTCTTGTTTCTACAACTCTGTGCCTCTGCTCAAATATTAAAAATGCATTTTTAAATGAGTGTATAGCATGGTACAGTAGTTCCCCATTTCATCAGCGATGTTCCAAGACTCCAAGAAGAGTCTTGACACCTCAAATGGTTCTTTTGCATGTGCCCTTATGCTTGGCTCCCATTTGCATCCCTGATCTTTCTCTTTGGGGTCAATATTGAGTAAGTCAAAGGTTGCTTGAACACCAGTGCCATAATACCACTGTTGACCTGATAGCTGGAAGTGACTAATGGGTGGGTAGCACATATAGTGTGGATATGCTGGGCAAAGCAACACGGCAGGCAATTCCATCGTGTTACTCAGAATGGTGCGCAATTTAAAACTTATGAATTGTTTTCTGGAACTTTCTATTTTTGGACTGGGTTGACTTAGAATAAATGAAACTGGGAAAGCAAAACCTTGAATAAGAGGTGACTACTATATATGAATTACATCTCAATAAAGCTGCTCTTTTTCCTTAAAGCAGAGACTGTTAAAGCAAAATTACAAAACTGATAAAGTGGATTTTAAATCATCTCTCTGAGAAATCCACCTGCCTGCTGCTTCATCCCCAAACCGCTGGAGACTGTTCAGAGCTCAGATAATCACTAATGACCAGGGTACATTTTGTGGCCTACAAACTCTTCTTTCTTGGCTTATAGAGCACATGAAATATTTTTAAAATGAGTTACTATCTGAAATGTAGAAGAGTTTGCATTGAATATGGATTTCTGGCTTCACTAGGAAAAAAAAAAACCCAAATCAAAATAAATAAAAAAACCCAAATTTGATGGCCACACTGGATCTGTATTTCCCACATGGAAAAAATGAAGCTGCCCTCTTCAGGGCCATGGTGCCTATCTTAGTTTGTTTTCTGTTGCTATAACAGAATACCCGAGACTGAGTCATTTATAATGAAAAGAAGTTTATTTTGGCTATGGTTCTGGAGGCTGGAAAGTCCAAGGTCCAGCAGCTGCATTTGTTGAGGGTCACATGCTGCTTTAATTCATGGTGGAGAAAACAGAAGAACAAGTGGTGCCTGGGAAAGAGATAAAACACAAGGGTGATCTTGCTTTATAACAGCACTGGCAGTAACTTGTTCAGTTCCCAGAGAGCAAGAACTCCCTCGCTGGAGTAAGGCTTAAATCCATTAGTGATGGCTCTATTCCTAGCACCCAAACACGTCCCAATAGTGCCACATTGAGGAATTAAGGTTCCAGCATGTGAATCGCTGGTGGGAACAGTCCATGCCAGTGCCCTTCCAGTTTGCCCTGTAAACCCATCTAAGGCACCTGTCACCTGTTTTTAATCCCTAGGGACGCGTGAGTTTGCGGTACCTGCTGAGACATTTTCCTGCATCAAAACTGATTCTGGGTTTCATGGCCCCTCACTCTGCTTGATGATTGGCCAATTCCATGGTGCTTTTTAACCCTGGATGCACTTTAGAATCTCCTAGGATCCCTGTAGCAAGTAACAGGCAAGGTTGCACCCCTGATCAGTTAAGTCAGAATCTCTGGGGGTGGGACCCGGGCCTCATATTAAGAAACAATAAAAACAACCAACTAAGAAAAAAAAAAAACCCGAAACAAAGCAGCAACAGCAACAATAATCTTAACTCCCCAGGTGACTCTATTGTACCTCCAGGTAGGCAAACCACCTGGCACAGCTGTGAAACCAATCCGTGTTTTCAGTATCTCATAATGACTTCATGGCCTGTCAGAAAACTTCTGGTTTCCAGTTGAAGGCAAGTGGCAGAACTAGGGAAGGATGAGTTTAGTTAGATGAACCTTTCACTTGGTGCTCAAATTCGTGTTGGTGATAGGGCCTAAGGGTAAAACTGTCGTTTCTGTCAAGAGAGGGACAGTGAGAGTCAATTTTAGTTTTCGTTTAGCTTTTGTTGCTCCATCACTGTGTTGTGTACCGTGGTGCAGGGGTACGAAGTGGCGTTTTGGTGTCTTTGCACATTGGAGGAAAGGACCTTAATCGCTGAGCCACCGCTCCAGCCCTAAAACTGTCATTTCTATCACCAGTCATATTAGAGGATCTTGCAAACATAACAAGCATGGCCAGGTCACAGTGCCATGACAACTGTTATTTTTAAGTGGTAACTTTTTTAATTGAGGAAGATGAGTTGCTGTTGAGACCTCTGTGGATTCTGGAAATGTCATTGGGGTTGACAAGCACAAGAAGTTAGGTGACTTTTTGAGAGGTCATGAGTGGCCAACACAGCAAGACAGGAACATGTGCTGGCAGACTGCAGGCACTCAGTAAATATCGGCTGAAGGAACCGAACCGACAAGACATTTACTTCTCATTATCTTCAGTTGAGATGGAAAGTCTGGTGACGTTCTGCAGTGGGCAATGGGGGAAAAAGAGGCTCCTCAGACCTTCCCCTCCTGGATTTGTTTCTAAGTAGCCCCTAGAGAGAAGGCTCTGGGTAGAGATAAGAGGAGCCCCCTCCCTCGTTGGCCTGTTGGGTCCAGAGGAAGGCAGGCGTCTGAAAGCCTTTTGAAACGCCTTCCAAGACTCCCTTGAACTTCACTGAGGGGTAGCAGGGACCCCAGGGGTCCCCTAATGGAAGCTCGGGACGAAATGTTCTAGGATGAATTTGGTCTACCCACCACCCGAAAAGGCAAACAATGGCACCCCTTAGAAAGCGGCAGTGTACCCGGTTAGAAGCCTGGGCGGTGGGCGAGGACTAAGGGACGCAAGGGCTAAGTCCGGAGGCCTGCACCCAGGCTAGGTGGGGGCGGCACTGCACCTGCACACCCAGAGCCCCCGCTTGGTTCCCCTGTACCTCGGAGGTCTGGCCCCATGGGAGTGGCTGCCTGTGGGGCAGCAGTCGGGAGGGGGTCCGCAGCACAAGGAGAGAGGCGACTAGCCAGCCGGGGAGGGGGGCGCGGCTGGCAGCCGCGCTGTCCAGGGGGAGGCGGGCGGAGGGAAGGCGCTGCTGCAGCCGCCGCCTAGCTCGGCGCGACTCAGACGCCGGGAGCGGCCGAGGCGGTGAGTCGCAGCGCCTTCCCTCCGGTATTGGGGAGCCAAAGCCGAATCGGAGTTGCAGCGGGGGGTGGGGGTGTGTGCCAGTGGCTCCCGGCCGCTGCTGGGGGGACCCGCGCGCTTGGGGCGCGGCGGGTGCAGGGGTGGGCGTGAGGAGCGCGGTTCTGGGGACCTGGTTCTTGCAGCCCCTTCCCAGGTGCTATTCACCTTGTCAATTGCTCTGTCCTTCTGCAAAAACCTCTCAGGGGAAATCAAAACCAAAGACCCTGAGGACCAGCGGCTCAAAAGGAGAGAGCAACTTTGGAGAGGGCGCATAGAGACGCGCGGGGCAGGCAGGCTGGGGGCGCGCTGGGTCGGAAGGGGGCGTTCGTGAGCTTGGTGGCTCGGGACGTCTGGAGCGTCTCTCCCGGGGGTCGGGGGTTGCGGGTTAGGGCACCCGTTGGATCTTAGGCCAGCGGAGTCTGCCGGGAGAGGCCGCCGGAGGCCAGCAGCAGTAGTGGCCATCTGGGGAGGGGGCTGTGCGAGCAGCCAAAAGGCGCTGGTTGAACCCAGACAAGGAAATGGCCTGCATTTTGGACTCAGGACCCGAAAGATTCTCGTCTCTCGCCTTCCGGGACTCGGGAAGGGTGTGCTGGGGAGATGTGTTTGAGTGTTTTTCAGTGCATACCGATTTATTTTTAGCTCCCGGAGAAGCAGGATGTGCAAAGTGGGTTGTATCAGCCCGGGAGGGGCAGGAGGTCTCCCTGTCCGCAGGAAATAGTACACAAGTTTCTTGCCTCCAATGCTTGCTTTAACTTTCGTGCCGGGAGAAAAAAACGCCATTTAGTTCTCTGAGGATCTCCCGCCAGGCTCGCTTTCTCCCTGTGGGTGGGTCTGTGGGAGGCCTAGGCGAGACCCATCCGGTGCGCGCTTCTGCCCTTAAATGCCAGCCCCCTCTGAAGATGCATGGTCCATTTCTAGGCAATAGTGTGAGACCCACAAAGTCTCACTCTCTGAGAAGGAAACCACACAAGCCTGCTCAAAGTTTTCCCAGTTCTGACTGATTGAAAATAACAGAGCCGAGGCTCTGTATCACCAAGAGCAGCGGCGCTGTCAGGGCTTTCCCACACCCAATTGGCAGTGCCTTTGAGGTTTCTCTCTAACTGGGAGATGCCTGCGTTTCATGGCCAGTGCAGACTTGGGGAGAAGCTTCAGAGGAAGAGGCTCAAGAAACAAAGGCGAATGTTTGGGCACACAAGGCAGACCCGGGCAGCTGCCCCGGAGGCCCCTGCCTCACTTGAGTGTCCAGTTCTGAGCACCCTCTGTATACCTTTGTCAGGAGAGCAACCAGTGTGGACACTGAGCGTGGACTCTGAAGCCAGATGATTGGCCTTGAGTACTGGCTCAAAAATGCAGAGCTTCTGGACTGTGGACTTCTAGTTCAAATCCTTCTGGGTTCCTGATCTGTAGGTGAGGTTGCTGATAGGAACCAAACTATCTGGAAGACTAAATGAGTTACTATGCAAAGTCATCTCCTATTGAGTGGTGTGTGAGTTCTTATTATTTGTGCTGCTGTTGCTGTATGCCCCTTTCTCTCTGTTCCTTCTGTCACTGATTTAGTTCATTCCCTCATCACTTCTTGCCTGAATGGCTCCAGTTGCCTTCAAGCTGGGCTACTTGCTTCCAATCAGGACCTTCTTGTTTCAGTTCGTTTTCCAAACTCTGGACATTCATTCTGAAAATAAAAATCAAAGTCAGTAATTCTGGTTAATTTCCATCAGATTTTCCAGTGATTTTCAAGATAGAGTTTGGACTCCAAGGACCTTCGTGATCCCACCCTTATCTCCTCAGCTTCATCTCCCAAGCCTCCCCAGGCATAGCCCCTGCTCAGGCCAAGTCTCAACACCTGTCAGCAGCTGGTGCCCCGCCCATTGGTTGATCCTGTGCGTTCTTCCCTACCCACTTGCTTCCCTTCCAGCAGACCTGTCAACACTCTTCTTCCAGTGACTGAGTTGCTCCCTGCTTCATGATCTGATGTTACCCTGCACACAACCCTTTCAGCCGTCTGCTCATCATCCATGTATCAGTCTTCTGTCTCCTAGGTGCCTTGAGAGGGGGATTCTAATTATAGGCAAATGTTTGTTGAATAAATGAACATCAGTCAAGCAAAATCCAGTCCTTTTCATTCAAGCCAGAATCAAACATGGAGAATAGACAGAGTGGAGGACCAAATCAATCTTTATATGTAATTCTCTCCATTAAAAAACTTGCTGAATATCAAGGGGGGTTCAGAAGAAGTATGACATACTATTTTGGAACTATTTCTGAGGTATTAATTGTGAGGGGCAGAATAACAATGGAGAAATGTCATAAACTGAACCTTCTTTCTTCACTTCTCTCATAAACTTGGTTATGGTGTGGTATGAGGTCCACTGCGAAGTAGGGGTGGTACAACAAATTTAGTTCTGAAGTCAGGAGAGAAGGTCACAACAAACTTGGACCTTGTAGTTTTTCCTTGGGTTATAGCTTAGATTTCAGTTTGCCTGGAATTTTCTGAGAATAGGACACCCCCTTCACCAAAGGTCCCATGTTACTTTGCGAGCAATCTGTGTTTCCTGTGGGGGCTTAAGCAGCAGGTATCTCTGAGCACACCACTGTGGGCTCCCAGGAGCCCCCACAGGGGAAGATGAGACATACCCGGTTCCTATGACAGCCTCAGAGTCCAGTTTTAAGGCTCTAGGAAAGGGATTTTGTACAGAGGAGAGCAAAGAATGTTCTTTTTCCCCTTGAAATATTTTAAAGGCATGCAAATGAAATAAAACACAAAGAATATATGATAGAGACCATGTCCCAAACACTGTTTAGCTCTTTATAGAATGACTGTCATTTGCTAGACTAGAGTCAAACAGATCTGATTGATTGGTAGTGGCTGCCTGAAAAGCTGGATTGAATGGGAGTCCAGGCTGGTCCAGGCTCAGCAGGAAAGAATGCCGTGCTCCATTAATGATGTCTGCCAGAGTATGGGATTAGAAAGTGGTAGTGTCCCCTTTTCTGTCTTAGAGTGTCATTAGAAGACAAAGCAGAAGTTAGACATGAGTTAAAGTGGTCTTGGAAGAAGGCAGGAACTTTCTACTGCAACAATAAACACCCACTGCAGACAACTTTAGCAGATGCCTTTTACTCTCCACTATGCATGCGTTACATGGGGTATTCATTTAATCCTTGCAGTAACTTTTTCAGGAGATGCTTATTTTAATTGAGACTCAGTTCTGTTGTTCCAAAACTCAAATTTTTTTCCAAAGAGGAATGTTATTTTTGCTCTGATAACTCTTCATTCTGGAGGACATTTCAGGTGTGGCTCGATTCAGGTCTCAAGCATCATTGGCAGGATGTAGTTTCTCTGTTTTCCTCCTTTGAGGTGGCGCCATTCTTAGGCTCTGTCTCATTGAAGGATGGCTGGAAGAGCTTCAGACCTTACATGATCTGGGCTTCAAATCCAGCCAGGAAAAAAGGACCCCCAATTCCAGCATTGCTAACAATGACTTGCTCAGGTTCACTAGCATTTCCGAGGTCCTGAGGCTTTTCCTGTTTTGGGGTGCCACATGTTACTAGGTTTTGGGCTTGATCACATATATGGCTGTTAGGGTTTGGATATGTCATGTCCCACAAAAGCTCATATGAGTCAATGCAAGAATGTCCAGAGGTGAAAAGATTAGATTGTGAGAGCTTTAACTTAATCACTGCTGTGGATTAACTGGGTGGTAACTGTAGGTAGGTAGAGTGTACCTGGAGGAAGGAGGTCACTGGGGCTATGCCTTTGGGGTATGTTTTTTTTTTTTTTTTTTTTTTTAATAGGGATGGTAGGAGGGAGAGAGAGAGAAAGAATTTAGTTTTTCATGTGGTTGTCGTTGCTCTGACACTTGG
The DNA here is from genome assembly GCA_004027875.1 of Aplodontia rufa. Classification (NCBI taxonomy): domain Eukaryota; kingdom Metazoa; phylum Chordata; class Mammalia; order Rodentia; family Aplodontiidae; genus Aplodontia; species Aplodontia rufa. The sequence continues at coordinate 8,925 of PVKS010025925.1, read as the reverse complement.
TTGTGTACATGATGCTGGGGTTTGAACCCACATCCTCGTGCATGCCAGGTAAGCACTGTAACTGGTGAGCCACTGCTCCAGCCCAGGAGTACGTTTTGTCCTTGATGAGTGGAGCTTCCTGGTGCCTGTGGCCTGAGTTGCTTTCCTCCACCACGCCCTTCTGCCATGAGGTTCTGCCTCACCTCAGGCGCGAGCAGTTATATCACCTGTCTATGGACTGAGACTTCTGAAACTCTGAGCTCCGAATAAACTCTTCCTCCTCATTTTTTTTGTCAAGTATTTTGGCTGCAGTGACACAAAAACTGACTAAAACACCATCCCTGAGCCATACGTTGAGAAGTATGAGCAGGGATACCCCTGACAGAAAATGATACTGTCGCTTGGAGATGGGTCCCGAGATGTTGGACTGCAAAACAACAGATGTTCACTGTAATTCTGTTAGCATTCCCGCTTCATAGATGGGGAAACAGGTTTAAGAGCTTTCAATAACTGGCCTGAGGTCACATGGCTGATAAAAAGTGGAATTCTAATTTGAACCCCATATTTCACACTCTTAGTAGAATTATTGGTGAACATAATAAAGTAAGTTTAGAGAATAGCTCTATTCTCTCTATTCCTGAAAATATAGCTAAGTAACTTCAAGAAATTTGAAGTACTGATTGCCTAGAGGACGTTAAAAAAACGACAAAGCCTTCTCCAGCTGTATTTTTTGTTTTTTTTAAAGAGAGGGACAGTGAGAGACAGAATCAATTTTTATTTTTAGTTTTTCATTTGACTTCTGTTGCTTCAACATTTTGTTGTGTACGTGGTGCTGGGGTTTGAACCTGCGTACTTGTGTATGCCAGGCAAGTGCTGTAACTGCTGAGCCACCGCTCCAGCCTCTCTGGCTGTATTTTTACTCATTCAGACAGTATTTTTTGAACAGTACCTAAGTGTTTGACCTTGTGTTAGGTTCTCAGGTATAGGCTAAACAGGCTCCAGTCCCCCATCTTTGAGGAATTAACATGGGGAACAGATTATGAGCACATGGAGTATGGTGGGGAAAGTGGAAGAGCCCACTTTGAGACAGTGACCTTTACTTAATTCACTGACATAGCCCTGAAAACATGCTTGTGTGATAGGCAAGGAATTAGTATTTCATGAATAAATTTTTCTAAAAAACTGTTAAATATACATAACATAAAATTTACCATTTTAAATATACTATTCTGTGGCATTAAGTACATCACACTGTGCAATCATCACCAAAATCCACCTCTAGAACTTTCTCATTTTCCCAAACTGAAACTCCATACTGTTAAACAATAACTTCCATTCCCTTCTCTCCAGCCCCTGGGAACCATTATTTTACTTCCTGTTTTTATGAATTTGACTACTTTATGTACCTCAATAAGTGGAATGGTATGGTGTTTGTCCCTTTGTGATTGGCCTGTTTCATGTAATGTAATGTCCTTTGGTTCATCCATGTGGTAGCTTCATAAGAATCTCCTTCCTTTTGAAGGCTGAACAATATTCTGATGTATGTATAAACCACATTCACATTTTATCTGTTCATCTGTCAATGGACACTTGGGTTACTTCCACCTTTTGGCTATTATGAGTAATGCCACTCTGAATACGGGTGCACAGAGAAGTGTTCATGTTCCTGCTTTCAATTCTTTTAGGGCTGTCCTCAGCAGTATAGTTGCTGGATCCTATGGTCATACTGTGTTTATCGTTAGGAGTGACTGCCATACTGTTTTCCACAGGGCTACCATTTTGCATACCCACCAGGAAGGCACATCCTGGTTAACATTTATTTTCTTTCTTTCTAAAAACAATCATCCTAGTGGATGTGAGTATTGAACAGGTTCTCCAAGGCAGGTTGGAATTGAATCATGAGGGACAGTGGTAGAGTTTAAACTTCATTCTGGGGGCATGGGGAGCCATTGAATATTTGTCACACATACCAATAGCATCAGAAGGATCTTGACCTTAGAGAGGGAGACGAGAGGAGGAAGGCAGCAGAGGAGTTAGGGGCTTCTTTTAAGTCTCTGGATGAAAGAGACCTTAACGGTTTTCTCCATATCTATTCAACTGAAAGTGTTCTGTTTGTTACCATGCTATGTGGCGCTGAACTTGAGGGAAGTAAGTGCGGCACCTTGATCTATCTCATGGTCAGGGGCTCCTCAGACAAGGTGACTGAAATCTCCAATAATGATAGTAAATGTCTACATACTGGTTCAGTCAATTCTGGTAAACCCTATTTATCCTCCAGAGTCCCAAATGGAGGCAGATGACACACTTAGAAAGGGGTAACTGAAGAAAATTTAATGAAGGGACTATGAACGCAGGTGTGGGCAGAGATAGGCAATGCATAGAAGTCCTGAGTGGGTGATCTGAGAGAGAAGTTTCTGGAACTGCTCTGGGGAGGGCTGGCAGCAGGAGCTGTGCTCTTCAGTGGAGGGACAGGGCCACTGCTGAGCTGTGGCATGGCAGGGACACATCCAGGGAAATAAGTTCCCAACCACTTCTACGTCCACCCTCAGTCTGCCACAGCTCCTGCCTCCTAGTTGGCCAAACTGACCAGAAGCAGAGGGCAAAACAGCTTGTCACACCAGAGACTCCCTGTAGTCCAGAGGAGGAGGAGGAAGGAGCTGGTGGGGCAGGAGCTGGGATTTGGAAGTCGTTGGGCATTTCTTCCATGGCTGGATCGGGAATGTTAGGCTCCCCGAAGCCTGTGTGTTTTGATTCTCTGGGAGTAATCTGATGACTAGGGGTTCGAGTTGACCCCCCAACCCTTAGACATGGGAGAGGGACTCTGTGGCCTGAAATAGCCACTGAGCAAGTGTTATATTATTTATTGTCATCAAACAGGATGCCCTGCTTTAGGGGGGAAAGCAGAACTGTTCTGGGGCCTGAACCAGGCCCACTGTGCAAATGGAAGGGGCTGCTTCAGAAGGCCTCATATTTTCCATGAGGTTGTGAAGCAAAGGCCTGGGTGAGAGATGGGGCTAAGATCTCGTATTTGTTTCCTGTGGTGCCATAACAGACTACCACAGACTGGTAACAGACTGCCACAGCAGAAACTTACTCGCCGAAGGTTCTGGAGTCTGAGATGAAGGTGTTGGCAGGGTCCAGTTTCCTCCAGAAACTCCAGGGAAGAATTCATTTTGTACCTCTTTTAGCTCCTGGTGGCTGTGGACATTCCTGGGCTTGAGGCTGTACCACTCCAATCTCTGCTCTATGTCACATTGCTACCTCCTCTTCTCTGTGCTTCTCTCTTTGTGCATCTTTTTTTGTCTTTTTCTTACTGGGCATGGAACCCAGGGCTTTGTGCATGCTAGGCAAGTGCTCTGCTACTGAGCTGTAACCCAGTCCTTTTAAAAATTATATTTTGAGACAGGGTCTGGTGAAGGCTGGCCTTAAACTTTTCATCCTCCTGCCACAGCCTTCTGAGTAACTGGGATTCCAGATGTGCACCACCACACCTGGCTCTGTGTGTCTGTACTGGGGTTTGAACCCAGGTGCCCTTAATCACTGAGTCATGTCCTCAGCACTTTCTATTTTTTTGTTTTGAGATAGGGGCCCACTGAGTTGCCTAGGGCCTCACTAGGTTGCTGAGGCTGGCTTTGAACTTGTGATCCTCCTGCCTCAGTCTCCTGAGTCGCTGGTATTACAGGTGCACCCCCCACCCCCATGCCTGGGTCTGTGCATTTTTTGTAAGGACACTTGTCATTGGACTTAGGGCCCACCTGCATAATCCAGAATGATCTTACTTCAAGATCCTTAACTTACTTGAATCTACAAGATCCTTTTCTCAAATAAGTATACATGTTCTAGTTCCAGGTATTAGGATTTGGATATATTTTATGGGGAGGCTTTTATTCCACTACAGAGCTCAGCAGTATATACTCTGCAGCTCTTGATTCTCTCCATTTTTTTTTTTAAGAGAGAAGGGCAGTGTGAGAGAGAATCAATTTTTTTTAAATTCAGTTTTTCACATGGCTTTCGTTGCTCTGACACTTAGTTGTATACGTGGTGCTGGGGTTTGAACTCAGACACTTGGCGCATGCTGGACAAGCACCGTAACCACCACTCCCGTCTGATTCTCTCCATTTTGATGCCCTTAGATTTTATTTACTCCCTGGATTCTCATTTCCTTGATGCAGTAGAGAATTTTTTTTCTTTGTAAGAGAGGGGGGAGAGCGAGAGGAGTTAGAGACTCAATCTTACTTACTTTTTCATCTGGCCTTTGTTTCTCTGACACTTAGTTGTATATGTGATGCTGGGGTTGGAACCTGGGTTCTTGTGCATGCCAGGCAAGCGCTGTAACCGCTGAGTCACCACTCCAGCCCCATAGTAGAGGTTTTGTAAATGCTTTCGATTTGCTCTTTTAAATTTTATTCTAGTTTTAACCAACAAAAGATATAAACCTTTAAAACAAAATCCACCATCCCTTATTTCTAAAGTGAAGGAGTGAGTGAAAGAAGATATCAGAAACCAGTTTGATCCTTGCCTTGACTGATAGCTTTTTGTGCTTGGTTTTGCTGGATGGCCTTGAAGGGAATGAGTGGGAGAGAGGGCAGCCACGTTGGCCCTGTCTGGCTTCTCACCTGGGACCTTCCCAAATGCTTTCAGAAATATAATTGCTCTGAGAAAGGCTAAAGGTGTTGGGATCTTTTAGGAAGGGAAAGCAGAAGCAGTATAGGCTCAAGTTTCTAGGGCTTTTAGGAAGCATCTTAGAAATACTGTTTGCAAATGCTGCTGGCCCATCAGGGAGCCTTTTACCCATATATGCTCTTTTCTTTTAAAGAGAGGGACAGTGAGAGAGGGAGGGAGGAAGAGAGAATTTTATTTTTTTTTTTCTTGTCTTTGTTGCTCTGACACCTCATTGTGTAAGTGGTGCTAGGGTTTGAACTCGCGTCCTCACACGGCAAGCATGGTAACTGCCAGGCCACGGCTCCAGCCCCTACCCATATATTTTCAATGTTAAGTCCTGAACTAGGGCCTGCATATACTGGGAGAACAAGGCAAGGTAAAATGTAGCTTTGTCAATTACCAAATGAATTCCATGACTGTAGCCCACCAATTGGGGTGCAGCATGTGTGTGCACCCCAGAGCATGAATTATTCTGTTTGGTTGTCTGCATTGATCACATTAACTAGGGACTGAGCCAAAACCCATTCACACGGTGTGGTGGAGAGGAAGTTGTAATTAAGGTCTGCTTCTCTGTAGGGGGTGGTTAATTTTGGTTTCTTAGCCACTTTACAGCTTGTCTTCAGAAGAGAAAAAGCAAAGGAAGGAAAGAAAAAAGTAGATAAATTGCTGCTCTATTGTATCCTGTTGCATATTCTATATCATTAATTGTATTGCATCATTGTTGCTTTGGATCCTCTCTCTTTGAATGATGTATCTGGAATACTGTGATGCTTGGGTAATTTAATTACGTCTGCTGAAGAAAATGGTTTGCCTTGCAGAGGACCAGCAATGTAATTAATTCATGGGGCTCAGCACAGTGAAAATGGGAGGCTCCTTTCTAGAAAAACATTAAGAATTTCAAGCTGGTGATGGAGAAGCTTTAAACCACGTGTGACTCTACAGCCCCAATGCCTGTGAGGCTGGCCTGGCATCCTGCTGTCCAGAACACAGCTTACTTCTGGTGCCTTATCTCCCAAAGAGTGACCAGGCCAGAGCTGTGCTTCAGTTGGAGCACAGCTCCTCTGCAGGGGGCGGTGCAGCCAGGACTGGGTAGCTCCTGTTGGCCCTCTGGATCCCCTCGGCTTCCCCACTTGGCTCTGTGCCCTGAGAAGCAGCTTTACTGGCATCAGTGGCCATTTTTATATTCTGATTTCAAGTATAACTTGACCAGCAGTGTGTTAAGTGGGAGGTGGGAAGTTGGAAGGAGGCAAGGGAGGGCATCTGCTTCTCCTACTGTCTCTGCTAGGTTGCAAGCTGCAGGTTGGCTGTGTCTGTGTACCACAGGGCACAGCTCCTGCCAGCTGTCTTGTCTATACTGTCACTCTGAGTCCCTCTAGCCACTCTCTCCACTGATGCTTTCAGGATGAGGGATGATAATGGCTTCCTGCTGTTGCTAACCTAGAGGCCTGTGCCAGCCTCCTTTACTAAACCTTTACTTTCTTCTGAATAACCTCTTCACTAGGACTCTTCAGAAGGACTAAAGAATAGCCTCTTTAGTTTCCTGCCTGGGTCCTAAGTGACTGAACAACTCTGTGCCAGAGTTTGATTGTACCTTGTGCTGCTGCAGGGTAGAAAGGGAAGCTGGTGGTAACAAGATTGCTGGACCAGTTTCTGGAAGGACTGCAATCAGTATGTATTAGTTAGCTTTGCATGACTGTAACAAAATGACTCATATAATCAATTTAAAAAGAGGAAAGGTTTATTTTGGTTTATGGTTCTGAATGTTTCAGTCCATAGTTGGTTGGCCCTGTTGGTTTTGGTCTGGGAGTATGTGGCAGAGGAAACTACTTACAAAGCAAAGAGAGAGGAGGAAGGGGCTGAGTCCTAGTATCTCCTTCACGGTCATGCCCCCGATGACTGGAGAATGTCCTCTAGGTCCTACCTCATAGAGTCCACTACTAATCTACCACCTCCTAATAGGATCAGAGGCTGAGAACTGAGCCTTTAACACAAGGGCCTTGGAATAACATTACAGATCCAAACAATAGCACAGGCTATCCACATCCACAGAGGTAGAGAGTGTGTACATGAGAGTCAGATGCTGGAATTCTGAGATGACTCTGGGAAAGCTATGGCATCTGTAAGATGGGCAAGACGATAGTTTCTAAGGCCATCTTGAGCATGAGTGAGATCACATGGCCTGAAGCCTGGCATAGTGCCTGGCATGCAGGAAGTGCTCCCGAAGCATGGTTGCTTTTGTCATTAGTCTTTTGGAGTGATGCACTGGGTGGTCTGTACTGTCTCTGAGCTGAAGTGAGATACTAAGTCGAGGCTGCACCAATCATGTTCAGGTTTCACTACTTTACTGTCACTTCTGTCTTCTCAACTAGAGTGTTCGCATCTCATAACCTATATTTTCATTTTCTTTTTTTCTTAAGTCAATCTTATGTCTCACCCTAATAGGTAACACATCATAAGTGGTCAAGAAATATTTTCTTGGCTAAATATAAGGTAACCGTATACTTTCGCATTCACACCAGTATACATTTCAGAGGGAAAGGGGAGCACCTTCCAAGAATTGTACAAAACAGCAAGTGTAAACAGGGACATGTCATCATCCTAGTTAAGTGGGATATAGGTAGTTTTCCAAATGTGTTTTTAGAAGTTTTGAGCTTTATTTAAAAAGTTTAATCTGCCTTTGGTTTATGAGATAAAATGTGAGATTTAAAAAACAGAAAATATGTTTAACACTCTTGCCAGATTGTTGGCCCAAATGTGAGGTGATGGGTCAGGGCCTCCTATATAGATAGACCTATTTTTATATTTTGTTGCCCTACTAAAGCATACTCAGTACCTATTAACACAATTTTCTTCTGTATCTATTTTTTTCTTATATAGTCTTCTAATTAAGGTATTCTTGTGATAGTGATCATTTTTATTCAAGATGGCAAAAATAGATTTATATGCATATATTTCCCCAAACATCCTTGTCTTTGTATTTCTGGTTGCCTGGGTGACATTTCCAAGAGAATGCATGCTAATCTATTATTAAAGCAGAGATAAGATGGGAACTATTTTTAGCCCTTCTATACCTTTATTTTTCTCCACCAGACCATTTAATTGGTTCATTTATTTATTTATTTTGTTACCTCTGTCTGAAGACCATGTATGGCTTCCTTCCTGTAGTCCTAATTTGGGGACTGTTTAACTTTTTACAAATTGATATAGTAAATCAGTAGCTTCTTTATTCAGAATGGCTCAGTGTGTGTTCATTTGGGCAGTGAATAGCCATTGTGTTTTTCACAGGTTGTCCAGATTAAACTGAGGCAAGGGATATTTCTGGTGTAAGAAAGAAAGTGGAGGCAATCTGTGGTTCTGTAGCGGAAAGAACACGCTCCCTCTGCATCTGGATTGATCTGATTTGGGTCTTCGTATAGACATTTAGCAGCTCTGAGACCCCTTGGAGCTTGCATCTTTAGGTGACACCTGAGGCAGACATAATGCCTGCCCCATGGGGTTGTGAGGGTTGAGAGGACTCAGTGGGTTCAAACACACAAATACATACAGTGTCTCACATACAGAAATTCTGCTGCTTTCATATCTTTAATATCGAAGTGATGGGTGTGTCCCACCTTTCAGAAAATAATTTAGATAAGATTGTGAGTACTTAGGAGGATTGTTATTTTCTTTACCGAAATGCTTTTGTTTACATAAATATTTCAGAATTTCTTTCAATGGTGAATTCCCTTCAGTTATTTACTGTAGTACTGAAATTAAAATCTCGACACTTTTAGGAACATAACCGTAGGGTTATCATGCATAATTCAAAAGTTCCAATGCAGCTAGAGTTAATCTTCAGGGTATTTTTTCTATTTTTATGTAAATATTTTTGTAATATTTGCATATTCATTATACATGTTACATATCTATAGTATTGCATAAGGAATTTTGAATGCTTATCTGACTGTTGCATGCACGGTCTGATTTAGTATTAGGTTAGGGGTGAAATACTGTAGGTAAGGATCTGAGATCATTAATTTGAATTAATAGAGAGATGAGCTTGAATGTATTACCTAAAATTGCTCCAGATATCAGTGTCTTGGCTGGGGTTTCTTTGGTCCTCACTCTTTTGCATTGTTGTTCTAGTTTTTGAAGACAGATTGCTGCATCATTACCCTAGAGTTTATCTTGCTGCCCTTGAGGACAGGGGCAGGAGGGAGGAAGTCTATGTCCGTCTCCTCTCTCTCCTCTCTCTCCTCTCCTCTCTCTCCTCTCCTCTCTCTCCTTTCCTCTCTCTCCTTTCCT
>PVKS010025924.1:0-29251 GCA_004027875.1 Aplodontia rufa | reverse complement strand
TTTTTTTTTTTTTTTTTTTGTACCAGGGATTGAACCCAGGGGCACTTAACCACTGAACCACATGCCCAGCCCTTTTTAAATTTTTTATTTTGAGACAGGGTCTTGCTAAGTTGCTGAAGCTGGCTTTGGACTTGTGATCTTCCTTTCTCAGCCTCCTGAGCCACTGGGATTACATGCATGTGCCACTGTGCCTGGCTTCCTGGGCCACACTTATGTCCCTCCTTTCACACACACCTATCTTAGCCTTCAAACACCAAGATCTCCAAGCCCTGATTAAACAGGACATCAGTGCCACTATTCATTCTCCTCTTCAAAGAACCTTGAACTTCAAGCTTCTTTGCTCTATACAACTATCCTCTGCTGCATCTCCTGTAACTAATCACACCTCTGCACAAAAAGAAAAGTTTGCAGGACTTCTGATCACAGATGATTTTCTTTAAGCCCTTGTGTTCCCTCTTCTCTAAGGGTCACTTGGAACAAAACCTACCAAGCATCATTCCCATTTTCATAGATCAAAGCCCCAAATACAAACACTTTCTTTCTTCCCGTATTTGTTCTCTATGAAATTGACATTCCTGAAATGTTCTATACTTCCTTAAGTTTAATCCAGTCCCTGTCATCTTCCCTGAATAAACCTTGCATTTGCCCTTTGGAATTTCAACTCCTTCTAAGCCCTCAAACACTTCCCTAAACGTCCCTTCTACCTCTTGCCTTAACTAAACCAGATTTCCACAGCTATGTCTTGTCAGGGGCTGAGGACACTCCCCAGTTCTACTAAGAGTCCACTGCTTCTCTCCATGCTTTTGTATAAACTCCTGTTACTCTTTCCCTAATTGGGCACTGGACTCCAACTCCCTTTTGCTCATTATTGATAACAGAAAAAGATGGCATTTGGAATACTGTGTTCTCTTGCACCAAGTCCTGCCATTTTCCCAAGTGACTTCAAAGTTCACATGAAAGAGACCCACCTTATGTCCAAAGTCCTCTCACAATGCTACCCAACCACCTACCCCCAAAGGCACCCAGAATCTTGTCATTATAACCTAAGACTCCTTCGTTTTCTCCCCCCACCTCAACCCAGTCTCTTTTTCCTGAGGTTTAAACCCAGAGGCACTCTACCATTGAGCTATGTCCCAAGTCCATTTCATTTTTTAAATTTTGAGACAAGATCTCACTAAGTTGCTGAGGCTGGCCTTAAACTTGCAATCCTCCTGCCTCAGCCTCCCTGATATACAGCTATCTACTTTCTTTACTTCTAAAGTCACTAATTCAAATAGTTTACTTTCTGACTGCAGTCATCTATCCTTCCAACTTGCTTATCAGGCTTATCTGATTGCAGCTATTCTTCCCTCTCATTTGAATATCAGTTTATGGACTCCTTCACTTTATTTCTAATACTTTCTTGTTTTCATTCTCCTATTTATTTAGCTTGGAGTTCATGGTCCATCCTTTCATTTACTCTCTTAGAATTACTCTCAACTCTGTCCTTGAGAATAGACTCTTTCTCCATCTGCTAAAATACCACACTGTCCCAGTTCCTCTTACTTCTCTGGCAGACCTTTTGCAGACATTTTTGCTAACTCCATCCTCCTTATCTACTAACCCTTACTTTTCAGAGATCTGTCCTGTGAATTCTTCTCTTTTCATTCAATAATCTTTCCATAAGTGACCTCAACTCTTCCCACGGCTTCAATTACTACCAGTACGCATGTGCTCCTCAAATTATACTGTTTGTTGGCCTTCCAGTTGGATAAACCTAACTGCTTACCTGACATCTTCAAATGGTTATCTCCAAGGTATCCTCAGGGCTGGGGGTGTAGTTCAGTGGTAGAGTACTTGCTTAGCATTCACAAGGCCCTGGGTTTGACCCTCATTACCACCAAAACACAAACAAAAATGAAAAACCAAGGTATGTATCTTCAACTCAGCATGTTCACAAGTAAACGCATCATTTGCCCATTCTTCCAGAAATCTGAGCCATTGTTGACATTTTCCTCTCTCATGTCTCCTCATATTTAGATAGACACGAAGAACTGTTATTTCCGTCTCCAAATACTTTTTCAGTTTTTGTTGTAGTTTTTAAAAATTTTTTTTCATTTTTACTTCCACCTCCTTGGTTCATTAAGTTCCATTCAATTTCTACCATGAACACCGAACTGTAAAGTATTAGAATATAGAGTTTCAAAAGAGCCTTTTGGGGCTGGAGCAGTGGCGCTTGCCCGGCATGTGTGAGTACGTGAGTTCAAACCCCAGCACCATGTATACAATGAAGTGTCCAAGGAATTAAAGTCACATGAAAAACTAAATAAAGATTGCTTCTCTCTCTCCCCTCTCTTTCTAAAAAAAAAAAAAAAAGCCTCTTTCCTGCATCACCTAAATAACTTTTTTTATTCTTTAGAGAGAGGGGGACAGTGTGTGTGAGAGAGAAAGAGAATCAATTTTACTTAGTTTTTCATGCGGCTTTCATTGCTCCAATACTTTGTTATGTTTGTGGTGCTGGGGTTCAAACCTCTGTCCTAGCGCATGCCAGGCAAGTGCCATAATCGCTGAGCAACTGTTCCAGCCCCCTAACTGGTCTTCTTGCAATCAATCTTTCCCCCATTGTGACAACTAATTTTACATGTCAACTGGTCTAAGGGATGTTCAGATAGCTGGTGAAACCTTAACTCTTGGTATATGATTTGAGGGTGTTTTTGGAAGATTAACATTTGAATTAGTAGACTGGGTAAAGAAGATCTGCCCTCACCAAGGTGGGCGGGTATCATCCAATCCATTGATGGAATGAAAGGGTGGAGGAAGGGCAAATTTCTTCCATCTCCTGCCCTTGGACATCAGAATTCCAGGTTCTCAGGTCTTCTGACCCCAGGAACTACACCATCAACCCTCCCAGTCCTCAAACTGTGGGACTCAGACTGAATTACACTCAGCTTCCCTCGTTCTCCAAGTTGAGGAGGGCATATCTTGAGATTTCCTCTGTAATCATATGAATCAATCCCCATGATAAATTCACTCTTATATATCTACGTATATCCTACTGGTTCTGGTTCTGTGGAGAACCTAATATATGCCACCAATCTACTTTTCACATTGAAGATAGATTGTATATATGTGTTTTAAAGGCAAATCTGATTTTGTCACAACTTGATGTAAGTATTAAACTAAGTTAAGTATGTAAAGGATTTAGTAAATACCTGGCACATGAAAAATAATCACTAAATGCTAATCAGGGGAGATATATTGAATAATTCAGGGAAAGATTTTGGAAGAACGGGTCAATCTTTTTAAAAAAGCACTACCCCTACCTTAGTCCTTAGATTCAAAGGAAAAAAAAAAAAAGAAACCATAAAAATACTTGAAAAAATGAGTAAATATTTGTATAATCTTGGAGGTGGAGAAGGTCTTTCAAAATATGTTCCCAAAGCCAGAAAACATAAAGGGAAAATATTAATTACATACAAAAGTAAACATTCTGCCTGGTGAAAAGGTCATAAACAAGATTGAAAGACAAATAACAGAGAAAATCTTTATAATGCTCAGCTTAAAATAGTTAATAAGAAATATCTAATTAGCTCTTATAAATCAATAAGAAAAAGTTAATGACCCAATAGAAAATGGTTGAACTGCATGAATAGATAATTCACAAAGTGAAAACTACAAACAGGCAAGAGAAAAAACAGAAATAGGGCTGGAGTGGTGGCTCAGTGGTTGGAGTGCTTGCCTGGCAAGCATAAGGACCTGGGTTCAAACCCCAGCACCACATGTACAATGAAGTGTCATTAAAAAAAAGATGAACACATAATTTAATAAAGTTGATTCTCTCTCTCTCCTCTCTTAAAAAAAGGAAAGAAAAAAGAAAAGAAAAGAAGAAACACAAGTAAATAATGAACTATTATACTTTACTTCATGTTGGTAAAATTACCTACTAAAGTCAGTGTAGGTAAGGAAAATGGGCATTCAACCTGCACTTTTGGCCATAGTATAAATTCGAATCACCTTTTTGGAAAGGGTCTGGCAATGTGTAGTGTAATATAAAATATGGTGCCTCTTGGTACAGAAATCCCATAACTAGAAATTTACTCTAAAGAGATCTTTTAAATGATTCAAGCTACATTTACTAAGAATGTTTTTAATAAATTACTTACCAAAACAAGAATAGTCTTCTTTGGCCTGTTCTTGATGACGCAAATACAAAAGCTGAAAGAGACACGGCCCCTTCTCTCATAGAGCTTACATTCCAAGTGTTAGAGAGACATTAAACAAATCAGCTAGTAAATGAAGGGAACGACTGAAAATGGTAGCAAATGCTTTGAAGACATAAAAAGACCTCTTCAGAGGTACTACAATAGAGTATTAAAACAGAGTAATGAGAGCAGGGTAGCCTTTGAAAGGGTATTTAGAGGAAGTCTCTCTGACGAAAAGACTTGTAAAGCGGGGTTTGAGCATAGACTACAATAATTGATTTACATACTGTAGCGTGAAGATATCCAGTGAGGAAGAGAGCACGCTTAGCTGTTGTGATTGCTATCCCCAGCGTTATGGAAGACACTTATGATGATTATAAACCAAGGCAATACAATGCAAAGAAGAAACCAGACATCCATTGGCCAATTGTCTTAGATTTTTAATTGACCTTGTTTGCCTATGTGCCCACTCCTGAGACTAAATAAGATTGGAAAACTAGGGGATAGAGCAGTGACTCAGCCATTATGGCGCTTGCCTGGCATGAGTGAGGATGTGGGTTCAAACCCCAGCACCACATGCACAACTAAGTGTTGGAGCAATGAAAGCCACATGAAAAACTAAATAAAATTGATTTTTTCTTTCTCTCTCTCTCTCTCTCCCCGCACCAAAAAAAAAAAGATTGGGAAGTTATCATGAAGGAATTCTTCCGTAACATCCACATAGTGAATGTGCAAATATAGCAAACGAAAAGGAAAAATAAACAAGGAAAAGAACCATGGTATGCACAAAATAGATCAAAAAGACAATGGAAGGGAAAAAATAACTGGAGAAAAAGAAAAAGGTCCATGAATACTTCTTGGTATTGGAGAACTTTTTAAAACCATGAATTAGGGCTGGAGCAGTGGCTTAGTGGTTAAAGCACTTGCCTGGCATGCTCAAGGACCCAAGTTCAAACCCCAGCACCATCTATAAAACCATGAATTAAATAAATGAACTCAAAGATTACATGATAAAACAACAGAGTGAGTTCAAAAGAGATACTGTAAGGCAAAGAAACTGAGTCAGGAACCCAATCATACTGTCGAACAATGGTTTATGAAGATATTATTGGTTAGTCACAATGAATGGAGTGGAGGGGGATGGTGAATTTTTTAAAAATCTGAAAGAAGATTTAAAAACATAAAGATGATATAGTCATGGGAAAATTAAGCAAATTAATCAAAATGGGTGCTTTTATATATAACAGGAAATTTTTGCTGATTTAAAGAACTATGGAGGGGCTTGAGCGATGGCTCTGTGGTTACGCTTGCCTAGCATGTGAGAGTACTCGAGTTCAAACCCCAGCACCACGCACACAACGAAGTCTCCGAGGAACAGAAGTCGCATGAAAAACTAAATTAAAAAAAAAATTGCTCCTCTCTTTCTCGCTCTTTCACTGTCCCCTCTTTCTTTAAAAAACAAACAAACAAACAACAACAACAACAAAACCTATGGAGAACTAACATTAGGATAAAGAAGGAATTCCTTGGGGCTGGAGTGGTGGTTCAGCACTTGCCTGGCATATGCGAGGATGTGAGTTCAAACCCCAGAACCATGTACACAATGAAGTATCGGAGTAAAAAAGGCCACATAAATAAACTAAATAAAATTGATTCCCTCTCTCTCTCTTAAAAAAGAAGAAGGAATTCCTCAATCATCCAGGCAAAAAAATCAGATCACTTAAAAGATGGAAGAATAAGCTGGGCTCAGACTTCTCCAAGTAGCATTTAATGGCTGAGTTTCTAGGGAAATGTGGTGAGCCTAAAAATATTATATCTGCCAGGCATGATGGTGCCCACCTGTAAACCCAGCACCTCAGGAGGCTGAGGCAAAAGGATCACAAGTTCAAAGCCATATACAACAACTTAGCAAGGCCCTAAGCAATTTATTGAGACCCTGTCATAAAATAAAAAAATAAAATAAGAAGGGCTGGGGATGTGACTCAGTGGTTAAGCCCCTCTGAGTTCAATCTCTGGTACCAAAAAAAAAAATTGTATCAGTTCAAGTTGTCATTTACATATACAAGTCAAAGACAGACCTTCTCAAACAAGCAAGAATTTGGAAGATAAAGAATACCTTAAGGTGGAGCAGTGGTGGGTAATGGGGTTCTTAAGATTAAATCAAACCAACCAAGAAACAACAAAAGAGTGAGTTGGGACAATACAGGAGTGAAAGAACTAAAGGAAAATTGAAGTCCAAAAAATGATGGAACAATGACTTCAAGGTTCTAAGGGAAAGCAAATGAAACTCATGAACTTTATTTTTAGCCAAGTTGTCCTTCAAGTATAATAGCAATAGCTATTATAATGGGTTCCTCTATTCCAAATTGTATTGCAGACCATACTGAAGCTTTCTGTCCGTAGACATGTTAATAACACTGATTAGTAGTCAAACAGCTGTTCCCAAGGGCCTGGGAGACAATAAGTTCCTTTCATCACCTGTTGATTAAGTTCAGTTTTCACCAAAGCAACCTTATTGGTGAGTCCTAAGTATCAACTGTAACAGGTTCAGCCGGGAAGACATGACTAACTTGAAGAAAAATTGCAACAACACATGACCATATACAACAGAGGAGAAGCTGGTAGTACAATACTGATTGAATGGAATGAAAGGGTGAAAGTGACAAGGAAGACTGGTTTGTCAGACAAATGCAGTGGAAGTTGGAGCTGGGGAACAGGAGGGGACAATGGAGGCAGGGCAACCAGGCAAGAATCTTACTGTCACCTAGACAAGGCCAGCTCCAATTCTAAACCGTAGGGTCTGTAACAAATTCACCTGTCTCTCCTCAACGCTTAGCCTTAAGCCTGGCATAGTTGGGTAGATATTTAAATGGTTAATCCCAATCAGCGTAGCAATTCTCAAGTGAACTGGCACGTCTAGGAACTTAAAAATCATTTATGCAAACTATTGTTTTTTCCATTCGTTTCTTAATCCTACTAGTCTGTCTTAGTAGTATCTTTCTTTATAATAACATAATCATTATTGAGGGCCCACAATGTGGCATATATTTATACATGTTTATGTAATCCTTATAACAACCCTATAATGATCTATAGATAAGCAAAGCAAGGTGAGTATTTTGTTCATTTGTTTTCAGAGATGGTGTCTCATTATGTGGCCCAGGTTGGTCTCAATCTCCCAGCCTCAAGGGTCCCCCACAACCTCAGCCTCCCTAGTGGCTGGGACTACAGGTGCATGCTACCAAGCCTCATTCAGAGAGTTTTAAGAAACATGTACAAGATAGAAAATGACAGCCCTAACACTAAATAACATCACAAATTAAGAGAAATGAAGTTTTATCTTATTTGGAAAACAATAATCATATTTATCTTATGATGACAAAACCCAAGCTAAAACTAGAACAGTGGACTCCAAATTTCTTGATTATGCATACCCATCAGTAAAAAAAAATCACATGCTCCCCCCATGTACATATATTTGTTTATGAATTACCATCATTGCTTAATATCTTAAGGTACAGTGTATACTCAGGGAAGAATTAATAAGAATTTATTAAATTATTCATAAATCCATACTTTAAATACCTTTTTTTTTTTTTAAGAGAGAGGGACAGTGAGAGAGAAAGAAAGAATCAGCTTTATTTAGTTTGTTCATGTGGCCTTTGTTGCTGCAACACTGTTGTGTATGTGGTGCTGGGGTTTGAACCCGTGTCCTTGCATATGCCAGGCAAGCACCGTAACCACTGAACCACTACTCCAGCCCCTTAACTACTCTTCTTAATACTTTAAAAAAGATTTTGATGACATCTTGTGAGATTTGATTAGCTTGTACTTTGTTTTGGCCTGGTAATCTGACTGGGCGCTCTGTTAGAAGTTCAAGTGATTGTTTATGCTTACTATTTTTTTTTGCATTATTCTCAAGTCATGTTTTATTGCAGGAATCTTTTTAAAACATCTGAAGAGTGGACAGATGGCTTAAAAACTAGTTACTAGGGCTGTGGTGGCTCAGTGGTTATGGCACTTGCCCGGCATGCGCAAGTACAGGGGTTCAAACCCCAGCACCCACGTACACAACTAAGTGTCAGAGCAACGAAAGCCATGTGAAAAACTCAATAAAAATTGATTCTCTTGTTCAAAAATTAAAAATTAAGGGCTGGAGCGGTGGCTCAGCGGTTTCGGCGCTTGCCTGGCGAGCACGAGGACCCGAGTTCAAACCCCAGCACCACGTACACAACTGAGTGTTGGAGCAACTAAGGCCATGTGAAAAACTAAATAAAGTTGTTAAAAAAAAATTAAAAATTAAAAAAATTGATTCTCTCTGTCTCTGTCTGTCTGTCTCTCTCTCTCTCTCTCTCTCTCTCACTGTCCTTCTCTCTTTAAAAATAAAACAAAAAAAAAATCAGTTACTTGCAGAGCACAGTGATATGTGCCTGTGATCCCAGGGACACAGAGGTCTGAGACAGGGAGATTACAAGTTCAGGCCAGCTTCAGCAATTTAGCAAGACCCTAAGTAACTTAGCAAAACCCTGTCTCAAAATAAAGCAGGACTGGGGATGAAGGTCAGTGGTAAGATGCTCTTGGATTCAATTCTTAGTACCAAAACCCAACCCCCTTTCCAAATAGCTTATTATGATCAGCAAACCACTTCTTCGGGTACATGTTAACTGCAATGTGTCATAAGCACTGTCAGTGCTTATGTTGCTGAGGTTCTTTTGAGGCTCAGAAAAACATTACTCCAAAATATGCCACTTTGGACTTTATACCCAGAGCCCCTAGGGAGTAGCAAATGCAAGAAAAGGAAAGGCTTCCCCTTATCTACCTAAAGTACCCTTATCTACCAGAAGACCTGATCCACCAAGAGGAACACAGCCACATTCAAAACTTCTAGCTGAAATTTCATTGACCATGGGAGATTAAACTTCAATCATAGAGAAGGAGACTAAAAAATCAAACACCATACCTGGAGCTCAGAGGAGCTTTCTCTCAGGCCACTGTCTGTTCTTTGAGTTCATCCTCTCCCCTAAAAATCACTTGCCATCCCTCTAAAATTGCCTACAGCCCCCTCATTTCACTCCCCACTATGAAGAGAGTATATAAGGCTCAACCATTTGGCCATTCTCTGAGTTTCATATTTTGTATGTCTCCTAAGCACATATGTATATTTAAAAAATTTTATGTTTTTTCACTATTAATCTATTGTCAGTCTGTTTCAGCAGATTCAATTATGGAACCTTTAGTTGGAAAGTCTCGATTTCCTTACGTTCCCATCTCCCTTTAGGATGTGTCATGTCTCCCACAAGAGAGGTGGCAGAAAGACTTACCAAATGAGTACACTCATCTCAATGTGCATATTAAATACCAGTAAAGCCAATTTCTTCTTTTTCACTTTGGGAAAGACATATTCTGACACAAGGAATCATCTTTGAAGACCTCTGGGAGAATTGCCTCAAGTACCATGACCAGAAGTCTTCTAGATGACTTCCTAACTCTTAATCCAGTTTCTTTCGGAAAGTGCTGTTCCAAGGAGGAAGCGTGTTCACCCTTGGCCAGGTACATCCTGCACGTGATTTTGCTCACTGGCATGACAGATGACTGAGTCTGGAATGGGGGGTGTGGGGTGGTGAGTTGGGGTGAGCTGTGAGCTCAGGGAGATCATTTTCAGTTTTTTTTTTTTTTTTAAGAGAGAAGGACAGTGAGAGAGAGAGAGAGGGAGGGAGGGAGAGTATGAATTTTTATTGAGTTTTTTTCACATGGCTTTCGTTGCTCTGACACTTACTTTTTTGTATGTGGGTGCTGGGGTTTGAATCCGTGTACTTGCGCATGCCGGGCGCGCGCCGCAACTACCGAGCCACTGCTCCAGCCCCTCATTTTCAGTTTTAAGGTCCCAAGGCCTCTAAGAGTTGTAATGAGACCTTAGAACTCAGCTCTGCTGGCTATTCCTGGTGGATATCACAAGAAGAAACAGGTCTCAGATGAGCTTATTGGTGGAATAGGCTTTCAGGGAGCTTTGTGAGAGCCCCTTAACTCACCGAATTGAAAGCCTGTGTGTCTGTGGTTTACAAAACTCAACCAAGAGCCAGCTTTCTTCATATGTGTGACTCATCCCCATTCCATTACCCCTTTGGGTCAGGACCAGGAAACTGGATGGTCTCTTCCTGGTGTAGCCACTGTTTGGAACCTCTTGGAGACTAAAAGCATAAAGGGAAGCAGGAGCAGGAGCAGGCTGCCCTTACCAGCCAGGGCCAGCTGATACTTCCAAGGCATGGTGTCCTGACCCAAGATAGCACTGCTGACGCCTTCGAGTAAGCATATGAGTACAGGGCTGCCCACCCACGCTGCAGACAGTCTGTCCTTCCCACCCCTCTCCTGGATCTTTTTCCAGAGGTGCCACAGACAGTACTTTGAAAAACAAAAAAAGCCATACTCTCCACTACTCTCAGGTGTAACATCTGGCCCAGTCCAAGAGGGTGCTGAAGGGTTTCCATCTCCAACTCAATATCCACCAAGAGGCGGAGAGTCTTTGATTACCTGGAACTTACCCTTTTCTCTATGACCCCTTTGGAGGTAGAATTCTCTGGACTTCACCAGAAATCTCAGTACCACATCACATACACCACTCCTTGCCTAAATTATGAATCCTTCTCCTCTTCTCCCTCACTTTGAATGATAGAAATTACTCCCAAATGTGCAGCAACCAGACTCCAGCAGGTTTCTCCCAAAGAATAACAGTAGCTAACATGTAATGAGCACTTACGATATGCTAAATACTTTCTATTGGTTAATTGATTTAATTCTCATAGCAAGTCTGTGAGTTAGATACTATAGTTATCTACATCTTATAGATGAAGAAACTGTGTGACAGAGAAACTAAAGTCCTTGTCTGAAGTCACCCTGCTAGTTAATGGTGAAGCTGGCATTTGAAACCAAGCAATCCTGCCCCAGAGTTCTGCTCTTAATCACTGTACCGTGCATCATGATAAACTTTACATGGAAAATTGACGCTTCCTCAGTTGTCAGAAAGTATGACTAAAAGCATGTTGGGAAACTTTATTATCTGTATCATACAAGCTGTACAAATGCAGCTTCAAGATAAGTCTTCCCAGCTGCCTTCCAACCAAACTGCTATGGCCCCAAAGACCTTCCTATATAGAAATTTTGGAACTGCAGCAGCAAATACCCTTTATTTTGATCCTCCTTGAGGCCCTTGAGATCCCCATGGACACCTTCATTGGTGGTCTTGTCTGCTTTCAATGATATTCCTTCACACTCCTTAAGTGAACACCTGCAGTGCTCACTAGCTGAATGTTTACTCCTCTTTCTGGAAGGAAGATGAAAGCAAGCAAGGAGAGCTGGGTATACAGACATCCATCAACTGAGCTTTTGATCTCTCAGCCTGGGAAGCAAATTTCACACCCAAGCCAATTGCAACAGTTTTACTAGTGAGGCTCCCTGTGCTGTCCCATCCAGTCTAGAGTGGATTCAGCACTGGGGAGACCCTCCTCAATGCCACGCTCCCCAAGGGGCCAGGACTTGCTCTGATGTGGGCTCAGGGAACATTCTGCAAGTGTTTCAACAAGACACACAGTCAATTCCTGTGGACTTTGAACAGCAGTGGGCCCCGAACTCCAAGTTCCTTCTGTGTATAGAGCTCATTATGTGTCCATACTTGGAGCCATATTCAGTCAAAGAAGGGAAAGACTTGCTGGACCCCAAGGCCAGCCCCCACCCAGAGCTGCTGCCCTTGAGCCTTTGAATTCTGATGCAGCATCAGGCAGATAACCTGGGCTCATGGCCCTCTGAGGTAAAAAGGCATCAGTGAACAGATGAGGGGGCTTCCAGGAGGAGATGGCAGGTGGCAGCTGGAACAGAAGAAAAGCAGTCAATGCAGGCAAGAAGGGCAAGGGACCAGCTGTGGCAGGGGCCAGACAGCTGGCTGGCCAGAGGAGACCCTTTAGAATGTCTTTCAGGGTCTAAAACGCACCCTCAGCAGAGTAAGTTATTGCAACGCCCTTGCAAATATAAAGTGCTGTACAAACACTAAATCTAGAATGGCTAATAATTTTGTTATGTTAAAGCATTTGTGTCAGGTAATTAATGTACTCATTGTGATCATTTAATTTTATGGCAGGTAGTGTAGGGCTGGACAGAAATAGGGCTCTTTGGCCCAGTCCTCTCATTTCTTGTTAGATAAGCCAGCAACACAGTCTCACTGATCTGCTGCACTGAGGCCTTGCTGGAGGGAGCTGTGCAAGGGACTCAGCACCTGGACTGGGGCCTCCCAGTTGGGGGATTTCACTTGGCCCCTGGTGTCTAGAGCCCCTAGTGCCCCCTGGTGGTGCCTGAGGTGCTGCCATTTCCCCAAAGGAGATTCACAGTCAAATTAGGAGAGAAATGTTCTTCTGAATAAAAACTCTCTTGACAAGTGTGCCTCTAGCCACCAGGTGCTGTGCACAGGAAGGGGAGTCGGTGCTGTCATTTGCTGCTCCTTAGTCTGACAAAGAGAGCTGGGGGCTTTGTGGTAGTGGAGTCAGAGGCTCCAGAAAGCTCTGAAGAGGAGCTCTTCAAGCACTTGCCCACAGCAAAGACCACCATGGCATCTTTTGTGTTCTTTGCCCCATCTGCTGAAGGCTGCACTTATAGCAGGGACACTGTCCTCCCTCTGCTTCATCTATTCCTTCTCCTTTCCCATCACCCCTGCCTCCTCAATTACCCCAAGCCAAGGTAGCCTCTCTCTCATTCCTTTCTTCAAATTGTCTCATTATGTCATCTACCAGAAGCCCTTCCTGTTTAAGTAAGACCCAAAAAAAGCCTCACTTTCTCTCTGTCCCTGGTTCCATCCATCTGCTGACCTGGGGAGGGGATCTAGAGGGCGTAAGGACAGGTCTTGCCCCTGCTCTGAATAAACTACCAACCTCTGATGTGTCTGTTTTCACACAAATGCACAAACATGTCTCCATCTTGACCTTTCTACTGTCCCTGTGTACCTAGAGGCAGTGATGAAATGGCTTCTCCATACTGGATATATTAAGATATACGTACTGAATTATAACTTGCAGACTTCTTGACTATGGTCAATGTGTTCTCTCTGTCTCTGTCTCTCTCACATACTGTGCCTGGAGACCCTCTCCCTTCAGGAGATGGAGGATATGTAGCCTGCTTGTCCAACAACTAATATATTTATTATTGATCTGGGAATATTCCTAGGGTATTCCTGTTGTGGTGGCTTGCTTGGTTAAAGTCAGCAACAATTATCTAGATGACTCATAAACTCTGAAACAGGAAAGACAGAGGGCCCAGCTAGCTGACCATGGACCTGCCGTTCTCAGAATCAGGGTGTACCTAGGAAGTTCTCTTGCACAGTAGGGCCTTTCTTTCCTCAGTTGAGGATGAGATATGACTTCTGTCTTCCAGACCAATACTTGGCATAGAGCTCCACACTCATTAGCATGAGTTTCACAGAGGAAAATAACACCATTATCTATGGAGGCCTTACCATATGCCAGGGACTGTAGAAAATTTCTTTATTATATATCATCTCATTTAAAGCATATAAAACTCCTATGACCTTGGGACCATTTGTAGCCTCATTTATCCACGCAAATACTAACTGTTTGGTAGGTTAAGTAGCTTGCTTAAGGTCATATGGTTGCTAGGTAGCAGAGCTGGAATTTGAATTCAAGCAGTCTGTGCCCAGAGTCCATATGCACAACCACTACTCTGTATTGCTTCCTTTGGTGCTATGTTGCTAGAAACACTGGCTTTCTGGTCCAAAATAATTATTATTATCTGTTCTGTGCAGAACATTATGCTGAGACCTTGGGAGGGATGGGCTTTATACAAGATTGATTGGTTGATATTTCCTATTTGCCAATCACTGTACTCAGCTGTACTAAAGAGGAAATCTAGTATCCCCTGAATCACTGTCAGGTCTACAGCTCCCTGGCAAGGTAAGGAGCCCTGGGTGTTTTCTTATGCATAGGTGACCATGTTTGGTATCAAAAGGCTTTACCGGGGCTGGAGCGGTAGCTCAGTGGTTTCGGCGCTTGCCTGGCAAGCACGAGGACCCGGGTTCAAACCCCAGCACCACGTACATAACTGAGTGTTGGAGCAACTAAGGCCATGTGAAAAACGAAATAAAGTTGTTTCTCTCTTTCTCTGTCTCTCTCACTGTCCCTCTCTCTTTAAAAAAAAAAAAAAAAGGCTTTACCATCCTGGCCACAGCTAACTGGATCCAGGATGGATACCTGACCCAAAGGTAGCCAACCTTTTGGTTTGGCCAGGAGTTCATCAAAGTGTTAGATGCCATAAAAGCAAGAACAGATAATACTAAGTGATTATAATGATAGAACCTAAGAGCAGAGATCAATGAGTGCCCAATTCAAAGACAGCAATGAAATTACCTAATTTCTAGAACTGGTATACTCTGATTACAATGTCCATTTCCCAAAGTTTGTTTTGGTCTCTGTGAAGGTCTCACTATGTGGCTATATGTTTCAATTTCCTCATTCCCATCTGTATTCCACAATGATCCACTATTATTGAGACAATTTCAGTGTATCCTCATGGAGCTCACAATTAAGCAGGTAACAGAAACAGATAATAAGTCAATGATAATAGTATATAATAAGTGTTACCAAGGAAGAAGCCCAAAAGCTGTGAGGGCACAGAAGAGGCACCCAGTCTGACCAGACAGGGAGGGCTTCCTGGAACATACAGTTCCTATTTTACTCAAAGCAAATCCACCACCCTAAAATGGACCAAAGTGTCCCACGTAATCTCACTCCTCCTTCCTCCAACTTCTGTTCCGTCACTGCGTTTTTCTTTTTGGTCATTCTGTTCCAGCCTCACTGTCCTCCCAGGTGCTCCTGAAACACAGTGGCAGGTACCTTAGGGTCTGTGTTTTGCTGTCCCCTTTACCCATACTGTTGCCAGGTATTCATTTCTTCAACTCTCTCATCTCAATTTTGCTCACAGATCATCCTTTTCAGTGAGGCCTGATTTAACACTGCATTCTACCTGCCTCCTCCTACACCTAGTTATAACCAATCTCCTTACCCTACCCTACCTTAGGACTTATCACCTTCCAACATACTTAATAATTTACTTGTTTATTATGTTATTGGTTTTGGCCTGTCTATCTGACTAGAATGTAAGCAAGCTCAACATGAGTAGAAATTGTTTTCGTCCATTTGGGCTACCATAACAAAATACCCTAGATGGGGTGGTCCAGGAACAACAGAAATTTTTCAGTTTGGGAGCCCAGGAAATCCAGTATCAGGGCACTAGAAGATTCAGTAACTAATGAATACCCATTTCTTGGTTCATAGATGGACAGGCATCATCTTGCTGTGTTCACAGATGATGGAAAGGGGCAAGAGATCACTCTGGGCCTCTTTTATAGATCATTAATCCCATCTGTAGATCCCACATGACTTAATCACCTCCTAAAGACCCTGTCTCCAAGTGTCCTTGCACTGGGAATTATTTTAACGTATATGAATTTGGGTAGTGGGGTTGGGGTGAGGGGACTCACACATTCAAACCGTTGCAATGATCTTATTTTGTTTATTGACTGTCATAGATTGTGTTCCCCAGGAAGATGATTCTGAGAAAAAGAGTAGCATGCAGGGTAGTTATTAGAGAGTCCTCTGATCAATGCCAATGGAAGCGGGAAGCAGGATTGGTGCAAAGGGAGCAGTTGGGCTGTGTGTGATGCAGTCCTATCAAAAGTCTCAGATGATCCAAAGGAACTCTGCAGCCAGGAGCTCTGGAAGTGGAACAAGAGACTGGATCTGCATGTATCACTCTTGACCAGTAATTGGATCTGATGCTTGGTGGTCCACACTGCTCCCAAAGAGAGAGAGGATCTTGGCGAAAGTTTTACTTCAGTTGCAGCGATCTCCCAACACAGCTAATAATTAAGGGCTATCTACAAGCAGCACTTCCAGGAACTGGAGGAATAAGTCCTTCATTTCTGAAGGTGGATCTGGGCACCAGATCACAACATCCACTGCAATTTACATCTGGTACCGCTTGGCTCTACTTTTTTACATAGGTTCTGAGAGCATTTCCTCCAGGATTTTGGTGGGTCTCTCTTCCTAAAGCAAATTTAAAAGGGGAAAATGGACCACAGATCCCCCATTGCTGCAGTTGGTCTTGGGGCTACAATTACACTCATTATGTTCATTTTCTACTAATAATTTAAGATTCCCCTTATCCTCAGCTAGCACATTTATTGGTCTTGGTAATTTAACCTGTGGCATTACCTAGACTCTCATCCTTGAGGGACCTCAGACTAGTCACCTTGCCCTTCTCAGTCTGTAGTTGTTGCACTTCACTATATATTATCAAAATAGAAAGGGAGTAGGGGCTGGAGCAGTGGCTCGGTGATTACAGCGCTTGCCTGGCATGTGCAAGTACACAGGTTCAAACCCCAGCACCCACGTACACAACTGAGTGTCAGAGCAACAAAAGCCATGTGAAAAACTCAATAAAAAAAATTGATTCTCTCTGTCTCTGTCTCTGTCTCTCTCACTGTCCTTCTCTCTTTAAAAAAAAAAAAAGTAATGGGGGGCTGGAGCGGTGGCTCAGCGGTTACGGTGCTTGCCTGGCATGTGCAAGTACCCAAGTTCAAACCCCAGCACCACGTATACAACAAAGTGTCAGAGGAAGGAAAGCCACATGAAAAACTAAATAAAAATTGCTTCTCTCTTTCTCTCTCTCTCACTGTTCCTCTTTCTTAAAAAAAGAAAACAAAAAGTAATTGGGGACATTCCCACATCTACCGCTTGGTTCCTAGACCCAACTGGGGATACATGTTCATATAAAGGTCTTTGATTTAAAGTGCATACTGTATCCCAGAATGGTTTCTCAACCTTGGCAATAAAGACATATTAGACGGGATAATTCCTTGATGAGCGAATGCTGTCTTGTATGTAGGATGCACGTTCCAGGCCTCTACTTACTAGGTGCCTCTCTGCCAACCATGTGTCCACTCTTAGTGGACAATAAAATTAAAATATTATCAGATATTACCAGCTGTCCTCAAAATATCCCTGAGGGCAAAATTTCTCTCATTTGAGAGTCAGTATCCAGGAAGATGGTACTCCATTCTCATATCACCTCCTAGCTGGTACTTCAGTTATTCCATTCCTCTATTAGACTGGCAGTTTCTCGTGCTGGGGTCCATGATGTGACCAACTGATCCCTTGTCAAAGACTCCCTCTTGCATCTCCTTTGCTGTAAAGCCAGTCCCTTGGTCTGACATGAAGGATACTATATGAGATCCTATGCTGGTGAATCAAACGCTATGTGTAAGCCTTCAGTTGTTGGTGCTTGATAAAGCCTTGTAGGAAGAAAAAGCAAACCCATATCCAGAATACACATCTAATTCTATCAAAATGAATTCTGCTCCTTCCAAAAAGGAAAGAGCCCCAAATATTCCATTTGCATCCTCAGTGGATGGTGTCACATTGGGGGCTCAGCATTGGTGTGTATTACTGGCAGGCTGGACATTCTGCAGTAGCAGTAGCTAGTTCAACCTTAGTAAGGGGGAAACTGAGCGATTGAACCCTGGCATGACTTCTATCCAGCCTGCCATCATGGTAGCTTCATCTGAGCACTCACAGTGCCAATATCAGGGTAACCAATGACAGAGGCTGGTTGGTATAAGCTGGCTGAGTCATTTTGTTTACATGATGGTTTAGCGCTTCTCCATGGTACATGCTTTCTGGTGTATCTCAACATGTGATGCAAAGATCTTCACACTTTCTACCCATCCTCACATGCCCATTCACCTGCCGCTACTCCAGATCTCTTGCCTATGACCATCCAATCTTGCTTCTTTTCAGGGACCTGGTGAGTCACCACCCACGAGTCTGCATATATTCTAACCTTGAAGCTGCAAGTTGGTCATATCATAAGTTCTCTTCCACATAAAGTGGGCCACCAGTGCCCTGCCCATGGGGAACGATTCCCCTCCCTCTCTCTTCTTGGTCAGTCTACTTTTATCTCGTATCGCAGACAGAGTATGCGATACGAGATAAAAGTAAGGAATTTCTCCATACAGCTTCCTTGAGTGGAGGAGAGGCTCTGGTGCAACAGTGACAGATGACAGGGGGTCGGGAACCTGCCATGCAGCTTGCTTTGCCTTCTAGTCCTACCTTTTCAGTCTTACCTGTGTCTCTCTCATGGTAGAGTGGATGGTTAGTGGACCTTCCAAACCTTATGCCTTGGTATATTTCAGAACCTAGTTTCTTTTTTTCTTTTTTCTTTTTCTTTTCTTTCTTTCTTTCTTTCTTTCTTTTCTTTTTTTTGAGAGAGAGAGAAAAAGAAAGAAAGAATCAACTTTATTTAGTTTTTCATCTGGCCTTTGTTTCTCTGATGATCAGTTGTGTATATGGTGCTGGGGTTCGAACCTGAATCCTCATGCATACCAGGCAAGTGTTGAAACTGCTGGGCCACTGCTCGAGACCAGAACTTGATTTCTAATTAAAGAATAAAGTTATAGAATCTGACTTAAAAATCAAGAAGGCGGAGTCCCACAGAGAAGTTTTGAAGGGATACAATGGAGGGAGAATTAAGATGCTTTCTGTTTCAATTTTATTGAATCACACACAGCTTATACAACAATTACTCTCTGTGAGCCAGGCACTGTTATAAGTCTTTTACAGGTATTGTTAATATAATCCGCGTGATCTGTTAAGTAGGTATTAATATTGTACCCATTTTACAGAGGAGGAAACAGACTTAGGTTGGAAAATATCCTTAGGAGCATGGAGTTGTAAGTGATGGAACAAAGTTGGAATCCCAGAATTGTCTAACTCTGAGGCTTATTCTTTAAATAACCACACTATTATCCATTCTCTTCAAGCCAGATGCCATGAATTAGAAAGAGGAAAGAACTGTGTACACGAGGGGGAGTTGGGGAGACCTTTTTGTCTGTGACTATGCTTTGCTGCGGAGCTTCCGGGTTTTTATTAGTTCATTCAGTCCTTCATTCAACAAGCATTCACTACATACCTAATTGACATAGAATAAAAAGGAGTCTGTCTTGTCACTTTACTCTTGCCACTTCCCTTAGGGAAGGTTTTCCTACAAAGGAAGGTACAGAAGGGAAGGCCTCTATAGGGAAGGACATATTTCCATGCCTTAGATAGCTTTGAAGGCTGAGAGAGGACAAGGCATCTTGACCATGGAGTCCTAAGATACAGTTGATCTTCCCTGATTTCAAGAGCTGCTCCTGTGGGGCCTGGGCAGAAATGTGGATAGCCTGGTCCATTTATTTATTTATTTATTTATTTATTTATTTATTTATTTATTTTAAGAAAGGGACAGTGAGACAGAGGAAGAAAGAATCAATTTTATTTTTTTCCACCTGGCCTTTGTTTCTCCAACATTTAGTTGTATACGTGGTGCTGAGGTTGGAACTTGGGTCCTTGTGCATGCCAAGCAAGTGCTACAGCCTCTAGCCTGGTCCTTTAATATAAGCCTATATGTCAGTTTTCCCCTTCTCAGAAGTTGCCAGACCCTGATATCTCAGCAGCACTCTGACCTACCTCATTATTAGAGCTATTGATTATGTTCTGCTTCATGGGCCCAAGTTTCTACTTATTAAGTAGCCACCTGTCCATTTAATCTCTTGCCATTCCCTAGGTACATTTGGAGCTTCAGTCATACTTTCTGGCCTAGTATTATGGTTTGGATATGAGGTGTCCCCCAAAAGCTGTTAACACAGGAATATTCAGAGGTGAAATGATTAGATTATGAGAGTTGAAGTCTAATGAATCCATCCTTGTTTGAATGGATTGACTAGGTGATAACTGTAGGCATGTGGTGTGGGGCTGGAGGAGGTGAGTCACTAGGAGTGTGCCCTGGAAGGGTGCATCTTCCTCCACCTCCCCACCCCCACGTTCCTGAGCCTGCTATGAGCTAAGCAGCTTTCCTCTGCCGGGCTCTTCTTCCATGATGTGCTGCCTCACTTTGGGTTCAGAGCAATGGAATTGGCCACCTGTGAACTGAGATGGCCTGACAAGAACAAATAGAAGAAGAAAAGTTTATTTGGGGCTCGTGATTTCAGAGGTCTTGGTCCACTTCTCAGGGTTCCTGGTGTGGGAGAACATCATGTGGAAGAGTGTAGCAGAGGATAGCAGCTAGGGACATGGCACCATGAAGCAGATAGAAAAAGAGAGCTCTGCTCAACAAGGACAAAATATAAACCCCAAAGACATGACCCCTAGGAACCTGCTTCTCAGCCACACCCTGCCTGCCTACAGTTACCATCCAGTTAGTCCCTATCAGGGGATTGATGCACTGATTCAATTCAAACACTTATAACCCAATGATTTCATCTCCAAACTTTCTTGCACTGTCTCACATGTGAACTTTGGGGGACACTTCACATATCTAAACCACAATAAATAACTAATATTTTTAGCTGATCCTGGGAAGATTAACAACCACAATAATAATAATTTGGTGAGCACTTACTGTGTGCCAGACCCTATGCCAAACCCTAAACAGGGCTGATTCCCTTTCATCCTCACGGAAACTCTCTAGCTAAGGCCCTGGTATACTGCTGGAGACAGAGGATGCGGCCGGCATGTAGAAGCAGCTCTTGGGCGAGGATTCGGCTGCCTCCTCTCTCTTCCTGTCATGCACATCCAGTGCACCGCAGGACCTGCACCTGCTGCCTTGGCCTGCCTCCAGCTTTTGGCTGGATTCCCTTTGCCTCCCGTGAACAGGCAACCCCACCAGGTCAGTGCCCTGTCCCTCAGCTTCCCTTGAGCTTTTCCTGGCCTTAGCTCATGCTGTTCCTTCTGCTCCGAATCCCCACTTTCCATTTTCTGCTGGGTAAAATCCTTATTTCTCAAGATTCGCTTTAATGTCATCCTGACCTCACTGCCCTTCCTTGTCAGAATTAATTGCTCCATCCTTTGTGTTGCTCAACAGCTCTTATCACAGAGAACTGTAGTTACTTGCTTGGCCACTCAATCTGGGAGAAGAGATTCAGAGGCCTGGTCTCATTTACCTCCTCGTCTCTGGGGCTCAGGGTTGCCCGGTGTTTGAGGAAGCCCCATTGGGACTGGGGAAGGGGGCTGTGAAATCTTACTGAGAACATCCCTGTGCTGGGGCCTTGGTTCTCTGTGCATCCCTGCTGTCTAACCTCTTTCTCGCTGGCTTGCCAAAAGTGGATGCAGAGGCTGAGGTAGGATTTCCCCTCAGCTGGAATATGTCGATCTCCTTTCCAGATGAATCTCCATCAGTGGCCAACCTACCACCTGCCCCCTGCCTGGTATCTCCGCCAGCCCCTGTGCTCCCAGCTCTCCCCCATTTAGCAGCATCTGCGGATTTCATTAACTTGCTACTTAACCCCTTTCGCTCAGATCAGCTCTGAAGATGATAAATCAGGCCCAGGGCTCATCCCTGCAGTGGCCACCCTCTCCACACACCCTCTAACGAGGTGCTGGCTGCCCCTATTCATCACTGGCTGCCCTCTCCTTCTCCTACAGTCTCATTGCCTGCACCCCTGTGCCCCACATGCATACAGTGGCAGTGTTATTAGAACCCAGCCACTTTAGATTGCATCCTAAAACCTCTATCCCTGGGGGGCTGGGGGCCTTTGCTTCCTTGAACAGTGGGCTAGCCCAAGGACAGCACTCAGGGGCTACTGGTGATAGTGGACCCTGGCCTGGGCAGGGATGGGGAGGGCTATGGGAGCACAGGGCTCCTTCCTGCCATAGGGTCAGGTTTCTGTGAGCTTAAGCAGGTATGGGCAGGCTGGCCTGCATTCTCCCTCCCTGACTTTCTTCCTTAAGGCCTCTCTGAAGCTGTTCTTCTGCTCTCTGGGTGGGTCACCTCAACTCAAAGCTTTGAGTGCCAGAGTAGGCATGCAGAGCAGGCAGTGTGGCCTTTACCGTACTTTGTACAATGAACTTTCTCCTCTCACCCTACACACTAGCTCCTTTTCTAAACCCTTTCTAAACACCATCTAATTTTCTTCTCTATTTTCCTTCCTCCTTGACTTCCCTTCCTCTAGGCCCTTCCTCTTTCTTTCTTTTTCTTTCCCTCCCAAATCTTCTTTCCTGTTCTCTTCTTATTTTTTTTTTCCCTTGTAAAATGCCCTAAAAGGAACCACCCCAAATATGCCAGAGGCGTTTGCTTTTGTAGTTCTGAACAGGGCCCTGCTGCTGTTTGTGTTCCCTTGAGAGCTCTCTTCTCTGTGCCCCCTTCTAGCACCTTTATCTGCCCTCATTCTGGCTCTCTTTTTATTCCCCATTCCTTACCTTCATTCCCAGCCTTTAGCCAGAGACCATGGTGGAGAAGGTGGGACACCCCGCCTGCTATAACGGGCTCTTGGAAAACATCAATTAGGCCTGAGTTGGAATTTCCCCACCCTGTTCCTTTCCTGCCTCTTCCCAGGCCCTGGACAATCCTCTGCTCTACCTACTTAAAAGCAAGAGTGCCCTCCACTGGCACCCTTATTCTGTCTCTGGGGACAAAGCAGGTCAAGGCCATGGGATATTCGCTCAGCCCCCTGTCCCCACCCCCGTGTTTTTGTCGGGTGTTATTTCTACAATGTCTTCATTACCTCCTAATTGGCCAAATCTTGTTTCTTTATTTTTCTTGTTAAAGACAGATTTAAAGAACGAGTTCAGTAGCTCAGCCATTTTCAGACCATCATTAATTTCCTACCTCCTTATTTATTAATGGGGCAACTTCCTTGCTGGTATTTCTTGTTCTCTGAATATCTGTGTAAAAGCCTGCCTTGCTCATGCAGCCCCTGGGACTAGTGCTAACTCACTCTGACTTTGTGCTGCCCTCAGCTGCTCTGGCGTTCCCCCCATGCTCCCCTCCTCTGCTCTCACAGCCCTTCATGGTCAAGTCCCCTCCACCTGCCCATGGCCACAGGAAGGAGAGTAGGGAATGCCCCTGCCGTCTAGGCCTGGAGGTGTCCTGCCCATGTATGAAGTGAACTGACTCCCATTTTTCTTCTCCATTCCATCTCTCCTTCTGCTGTGCTCCCGTTTCTACAATAAGCTAACACATGCAGTCTCGTTCACTCCTTAAGACCTTGAGGAAACTGAAGCTCAGGAGGCAGCAATGACTTGCCCAGGGTCACTTTGCTTAGAAGGGGTAGATCAAGGATATGAGCCCATTTCGCCTGACTCTGCAGCTTGAATGTGTCCTCCATGGCAGCTTCCCCCAGGGAAACCCATATGGAGGAGGTTATGGTTAGGACAAGTTGCTATGGAGGGAGAGACCAGGACCCATGAGATGGCAGCAGCACATTGGGAAACAGAAGTCAGTGACCTGAGATTAATGAGACTCTGCTGGCACATTTGTGTATCTGTCCCTCTGTAAGTTCCACATCCTTATCCTCCCAGGCCAGTTAAAGGATTCATGTTCTAATGGTGACATTACTGACATTTGGGAGCAGTTCTCTTGGAACTCTTTTCATGCCTTTGAAGGCAGGCCAGCCTATGCACACAATTCCCTTTGAGAATTTCCCATTGTATTCTGGGTGTTGCCTTTTGATTCTGGTTTTCCAGGCGCCTCAGCCACCTTCTCTCCAGCAGAGGGCTGCTGCCCACACACCTCATCCCACAGGGGTGCAGAGGAACATCTGTAAGCACAGGGAACGTTGAGCCAACAACTACCACCCTGGAGGCTAGGTATGGGTCCAAGCACACACTGACTCCACTGATGGCCTAAGGCTTTCTCTACTATGATTGATGGAGACTTGTGGTGTGACTTTCTTAGGATTTCTCATTGACTCCATGATCAGAAATACCCTTGTTACCCC
Organism: Aplodontia rufa; assembly: GCA_004027875.1. NCBI lineage: Eukaryota > Metazoa > Chordata > Mammalia > Rodentia > Aplodontiidae > Aplodontia > Aplodontia rufa. Next base: position 5,266 of record PVKS010025924.1, on the reverse strand, counting down.
TAGGCTCTGAGTAGACGCTGAGGCCCTATGGAGCCCAGGCCCAGTTGCCAAGACTGTGTCTGCCTCCACATTGCTGGGAAGAGGTGAGACGGTGAGGAGCAAGCCAGGGTGCTGGCTTAACACAAAGACAGTCCCAAGGTCCCCATGGATGCTGCTGCCAAATGCTAAATCATTGTTCTTCTTATTGGAAATAAAAGGTAATAGGAAGGACCTTAAAATAATTGAGGGAAGGGAACTGGGTACAGTGGCGCATGCCTGTAATCCCAGCAGCTCCGGAGGCCAAGGTAGGAGGATCACGAGTTCAAAGCCAGCCTCAGCAACTTAGTGAGGCCCTAAGCAACTTATCAAGACCCTATTTCAAAAATTTAAAAAAGGACTGGGGATATGGCTTGTGGTTAAGCACTCCCAGGTTCAATCACTGGTACAAAGAAAGAAGAGAGAGAGAGAGAGAGAGAGAGAGGAAAAAAATTCAAGGAAGAGAAAAAATAGAGAAGTCAGGGCAGAATCATTGCACCTGATCTGGAACCTCAGTCTCTTCTAGCAGCAATTACCCTGGAGTAAGCAGCAGTGCTAAGGAGGAGTCCCCTGGGGCCCAGCCCTGGGAGCTGTGTTTTTACACTAAAAGACCTTGTTTCTTGTCTCCTCCTGGTCATAACCCTGTTTAATAGAGACATTAAGATGAATGATTGAGCCTGCTTCTTACTGCAGCCAGAAGGAGGGGCAGCCTGGGTGACCCTGGACAGAAGGGACACAGTGGGAAAGGGGTTGAGGTGGGAGGGGATTTGCAAATCTTCCCCCTCCAACACTGAGCCTCAGCTTTGCTAGGTGGAAATCTCCTGCCCACTAGGAGCTGTCCAAAGACCGCTTCATCCAGCAGTGCTTCTCAGGGTTGAGCAACAACAGAGAGCTTCCTTCTGCCTCCCCAGAATCAGGGGATGACAGGAGCAGACAGCTATAGGTGAATGAGGGATGGCAGTGACTTCTATTTATACAGGTTTTCAAAAGGCTTTGATAAAATTCTATACACACAGCTTTTCCTATTTATAAAGCCAATAGATGCAATTATTGGATGTTCAGATGTTTTGACGACTTTTGAACCTCATGTGTCGTCACATCAGATTCTCACAATAGCCCCAAGATTCAGGCCAAGTCATTATCCCCAATTTAGAGATGAGAAAAATGAAGCTTTAAGAAGCTAAACCACTTGCCCAAGGTCACCCAATTCATAAGTCATGGAGTTAAACTATGAACCTAGGAGGTGTGACTTTGGAGCCTGTGCCCCTGATGCCATCACAGTTCACTACCTCCAGTTTTACAAATTGACCTCGTCTGGATTTAGGAGACGGGGAGGACTGGAGTTTTGAATCAGATAGGGAATTGATTTAGAGGTCAGAGACAACAGTTAGGGATAAACAGGCTCATCTTGGATGGGACTGGAGAAGCAGTGGGGCCCCAGGGAGCACTGTGTAGACAGACCTCATTTGGCATGTTTATGACAGGTCTGGTTGTGGGCAGCCAGAGAAAGCTGCCTCTTGTTAGATGACACCAAACACTTTGTCTCGTATTTTGTCTTCCTTGAGGCCTCCCACCCTCAACTCTCCCTTACCTGGCACTTTGCTGGACATGGAACAAATACGCAAGAAATAGCTTCTAAAATATAAGTGCCCCTGATGAGTGGACACATTTGATACCACTGTCTAAAACCTCATGATTCCAGGTATGGTCTGTGAGGCAGTACCACCAGCATCACCAGGGAATATTTTTCTTTTTTAAGAGAAAGAGAGGGAGAGAGGGAGAGGCAGAGAAAGAGAAAATCAATTTTATTTATTTTTTCATCTGGTGTTTCTTTTTCCGACACCAAGTTGTGTATGTGGTGCTAGAGTTCAAACCCAGGTCCTCGCACATGCCTGGCAAGCACTCTAACTGCTGAACCACCCCTCCAGCCCACCAGGGAGCTTGTTAAATATGCAGAATCTGAGGTTCAGACCCAGGTAACCACAATTTGCATTTTAACAAGGTGATTGTAATGAACGCACATTAAAGTGTGTTCTCTAACACAGGAGAGACCTAGTCACTACCTGGCTTTAAACCTTTCAATGGTTCTCTATAACCCTCTAGGTCAAGTCCAAACAGATTATAATAAGGTGAAATGTGCAATTACTCAGGAGGCTGAGGCATTAGCATCACTTGGGTCCAAAAAGTTTGAGGTCAGCCTGGGCAATGGAGTGAGACTACCATTAAAAAAAAAAAGAAAGAAAGAAAAAGAAAAGAAAAGGGAGGGGGAGAAAAAGAAGGCTTTATGATTATACATGATCTAATTCTTGCCCAAGTTTTCAAAATCCCTTCATCACTCTCTTTGCCACACTATCTGATCTAGTCATACTGTTTCTTTGCATCCCAGTGTGGGTCATTAGTATCATTATTATTAATTTTGCCTAGTTCTTTTGCTTGTTATTTCTTTGTCACTCTTGTGTTCTCCTCTATTTAGCATGGGAAATTCCTACTCAACCTTTAAGACTGGACTTACACATCACCTGTACTTGGAAGCTTTTCCAGGCTAGACACCTCATCTTTAAATCCTTGTTTCAAGTGGTCTTTAGAATCACAGTTATCATTCCAAGTGACAAAGATTTCTTTACCATTAAGTCTCCCTCATTAAAGTGTAATCTCCATGGGAGAAAGAAGTGTGTCTATTGTTCATGCTCCTGTTTTGTGCTTTCGTGGAGCACAATGTTAAGTAGCTATTCCAAGAATATTTGTTGAATCTTGAAAAAACATACTTTTGGAGTATATACTTATGATATAGGAAAAGTGAGGGCTGAGGCTCCTGGAGGAGATGCCCTGAAGTCTTGGGATGTCCTCCTAAAAACCCCTTCTGGGGTTGTTGGTCAGACACCACATAGAGATAAGATTGCTAAGCTAGCCCTGGCCCTGTGGGTTAGTGAGAGCAGTGCAGGGCAGGAGAGGCAGGAAGGGCTTTGGGACCCTGAGGAGGGAAGGGAACAGCCATTTGAGGAATCAGGATTTGTTTCCTTGACAGGGAAAGTGCTCCCAGTGGAGAGAGCAGGGACAGCAAAGGCTTGGTGGCAGAAGGGTACAAAGCAGACACTCCACATCCATCTGTTCTCTCTGAGCCATTCCTGCATCAAACATGGCCACCTTTGTGGAGCTCAGCACCAAAGCCAAGATGCCCATTTTGGGTCTGGGCACCTGTCTACCCCAGGCAAAGTCGAAGAAGTCCAGAAGGTGCCCATTGATGCAGGATATCACCACATAGACTGTGTTTATGGTTATCGGAACAAGAATGAGGTGGGAGAAGCCATCTGAGAGAAGATCCAAGAGAAGGTGGTGAAGCAGGAGGACTTCTTTATTGTTAGCAAGCTGTGGTGCACCTTCTTTCAGAGAAGTGATCTGAAGAAAGCCTTTCAGAAGACCCTCGAGGATCTGAAACTGGACCATCTGGATGTCTTTCTTATTCACTGGCCCCAGGATTCCAGCCTGGCAAGGACTTATTTCCCAAAGACAATAGAGGCAACCACCTCATCAGTAAATCAACATTCTTGGATGCCTGGGAGGCCATGGGGGAGCTAGTGGATGACAGGTTGATAAAAGTCCTTGGTGTCTTCAACTTCAACCACTTCCAGATTGAACAGCTCTTGAACAAGCCTGGACTCAAACATAAACCGGTGACTAATCAGGTCGAGGGTCGCCCATACCTCACCCAGGAGAAACTGATCCAGTACTGCTACTCCAAGGGCATCACTGTCACAACCTACAGACCCCTGGGCTCTTCAGATAGACCTTCCCTACAGGAGGACCCTAGGATTAAGGAGATTGATGCAAAATACAAAAAGTCCTCAGCCCAGGTTCTGATTTGGTTCCATATCCACAGGAATGTGGTAGTGATCCCCAAGTTTGTGATACCAGAACATATTGTTGAGAGCATTCAAGTCTATGATAACAAATTGAGTGATGAGAAGATGGCCACCATACTCAGCTTCAATAGATACTGGAGGATGGCTGTCCTGGCTGACCTGAGAATGCCAAGTATTGAGGCTCTATCTCCTGCTGAGACTGCCTGGTGGGTTCTTTCTCTGGACTGAAGTGGAACTCGCTACTGCTGAGGCCCATTTGTACCTAACCTTGTGGTAGGTCAGGAGGGAGGCAAGGGTTTAAAAAGTTTTATGTATTGATGCATTATGATTATGCATAATGGCATTGGTTATGCCCTAATCCTACATGCAGGCAAAATTGGTTGTCAATCTCCTTCCCAAAACCTTCCTTTTCCTCATCTCCTCCCTCCCACTAGATAAGGTTTTATTGAGCTCCCTATGTTGAACCAGGAGCAGCTGTATAACAGAGAAGTATGACTCAGATGAGCAAATGACTGCCTTCCACTTATTTGATCTGATCAAATGTTTGTTAAACAATAGGCTCTCTGCTAACATTGAGGATGCTACAACAAAAAGAATTAAAAATAATAAAAGTTTTTTTAAAAAAGAAGAGCACAAAGCACCTTTATGAGTAGTAATTAGTCTGTGGACTGGAAGGAAGAGTTAAAAGAATTGCTAGAAAATAAGGCCAGAGGCATGAACTGGAGCTCGAGTGTAGAGGACTTGAATACCAAATCAGGACCGAGAGGGAGCTCCTGGAGAGTCTGGTGTAAGAATGAAGCCCTCCTTGTTGGGGGAAGGCAGGGAAAGTAATCAGGCAAAAAAGGAGCTAATTCACCACAGTCTGGGGGAAATGTAGTATAAGGAGGGTTAGTGAGTTTGGAGCTTTTTCTCAACTGCGTCAAGTGTGGGGAATTAGGCAAAATGCCCTGATGCAGATATCTGAGTCTAATAATTTATATGAGAGTCTAAAAAATCCTCTCAGTGAAAAACAAATCAAAAGCCCATAATTGGATCAGGCATATACCAGCATAACTTGAGTATGTAACAACCCAGTTGATACCACATTGCTGGAAGGACCAGCAGATTCCAGAGACAGACCTATGATGGAGGAGAGAGGAGTTTGGTAGAGGGAACCAGTTTCCACAATAGGACTCGAGGTTGAAGAGGGATAATGCCTTGGGTTCAGCACGATGGCTCTTGAGTCAACTCACCCTATCCTGGCTATTCTGATGGTAGTAGATGTATACAACGAGAAAAAAAGTGCTGTTTGCATAAGTGGAAAGAGCTTAAACAACACTGTGGTGGCCATGTCCCCCTAAACAAATGTCATATGGAGGGAGTCACCTTTTTATTTTGCAAGAGACAGCAAT
>PVKS010025923.1:0-29253 GCA_004027875.1 Aplodontia rufa | reverse complement strand
AGCTTTTCTCCATTGAATATTATTCTAGCTGAGGGTTTAGCATATATTGCCTTTACATAGTTCAGAAATGGTCTTTTGAACCCTATCTTCTCTAGAGTTTTGAACATAAAAGGGTGCTGGATTTTATCAAAGGCCTTTTCTGCATCCATTGAGATGATCATATGGTTTTTGTCCTTGATTCTACTTAAGTGGTGAATTATGTTAATTGTTTTGCATATGTTGAACCACCCCTGCATTCCTGGGATGAAGTCCACTTAATCATGATGGATTATCTTCTTTATAAGTTTTTCAATAGGGTTTGCTAGTACTTTATTAAGGATTTTTGCATCCAAGTTCATCAGGGATATTGGTCTGTAGTTTTCTTTTCTTGATGTGTCCTTGTTGGGTTTTGGTATCCGTTATGGTTGCTTTATGAAAAGTGGATGGGAGAATTCCCTCATTTTCAATTTCTTGAAATAGCTTAATAAGGAGAGGTATTAATTCTTCTTCAAAAGTGTGGTAAAAATCAGTGGAGAAGCCATCAGGTCCTGTGCTTTTCTTCTTTGGTAGACTTTTAATTGTAATGTGGATTTCAGTGCCTGTGATTGGGCTATTTAGAAATTCAATATCATCCTGAGTCAATTTAGGGATGTTGTATGTGTCAAGAAATTTATCCATTTCTTCCAAGTTATCAAATTTGTGGGAGTATAGGCTTTCAAAATATGATCTTATAATTTGTTGGATTTCCATGGAGTCTGTGGTGATCACTCCCTTTTCATTGGAGATTTTATTAATTTGCTTCATTTCAGGGGGGAGCAATTTGTAACCACAAATTTTCCAGAAAATCGTGAAGGTTTTGCCCTGGAAAGCAGTGTGGAGACTCCTCAAAAAATTAGGGTTGACACCTCACTCCTGTTAGAGTGTCAAAAATGAAAAATTCTAACAACAGATGCTGGAGGGGCTGTGGGAAAAGAGGAACACTGTTACACTGCTGGTGGGACTGCAAACTGGTTCAGCCACTCTGGAAAGCAGTGTGGAAAATCCTCAAAAAATTAAGGATGGAACCACGTTATGATCCAGCTATCCCACTCCTGGGTATTTTCCCAAAAGAATTAGAATCAGCATATTATAGTGATGTGGTCTCATCAATGTTTATAGCAGCTCTATTTACTATAGCTAGACTATGGAACCAACCCAGATGCCCCTCAGTCAATGAGTGGATACAAAAACTTTGGTACTTATATACAATGGAATTCTACTAGCCATTAGAGAAGACAATATTATGGCTTTTGCAGCCAAATGGCTGGAGACGGAAAGAATTATGCTCAGTGAAGTATCCCAATCTCAGATACTCAAGTGCCGAATGGTATCTCTCATCTGTGGAAGCTAGAATACATGGGGAAGCAGTATGTTAGATGGCTAAGCTAACAATAACTTCAAATTGTATGATTCTTAACACAATTGGGGAATGGCTCCCTAGGTTACTTGGAGGCGTAGGGAAGGAAGTGGGGAGGGGAGAGGGTGTAGGAAGAATTCCTAGGAGACTGGAGAGTGGGAATATGGGGGAACCATCTCAGAAGCAGATGTCATTCCTCCATGAGATACCCATTTAAGGCAGGAGTTCTTCTGGGGGGAAACAGCAACAGGGGAAACCCAAGCTGGGCATCCATGATTTGGCATTAGCCCTGGATAACTAAGTATATGTACATTGGTTATTGATGATTTAATAGTATTTCCCCCTAAATTGTATCTCTATATACATCTAATTTTAAAAAAAGAAAAAAAATTAGGGTTGGATCCCCTGTACAACCCAATTATCCTTCTTCTGGGTATTTCCCCAGAAGATTTAGAATCAGCACATTACAGTAACACAGCAATATCCATGTTTATAGCAGCTCAGTTTACAATAGCTAAATTATGGAACCAACCCAGATGCCCCTCACTGGATGAATGGATCCAAAAGCTCTGGTATATATGTACAATGGAGTTTTACTTACCTATTAGAAGTAATGATATTGCATCTATTAAAGGTAAATGAATGGCAATGGAAGAAATCATGCTGAGCAAAGTTAGCCAAACCCAGAGAGTCAAGGGCCATATGTTTTCCCTCATTTGAGGAGCTAAATCCAGGCTTGGGTGAAAGGTAGTCAAGCTCATGTATTAGACCCACCAAAGGCATAGCAACACATAATCTTGGGGGACCATAGACATGTAGGTGGGGGAGGGGGGAAGGGAGAAGCAGAGGCGGAGGTGGGAGAGGTAGAGAGGATAGGGAGGGATCTAGGGAAACAATCCACAGTGTAGCATGTGCTTTAAACCCTTGAGAAGTCAAGTGATACTTATACCATCATTTAATTCTGGAAAATTTATAATCATGTTTACATACATATGATTATATATGTATCATATATATAATGTATATATATTATATATGTATCATATAAAATATATATTATATATGTATTATATGTATTATATACATGTATCATTTGCATACGTATGATTATGAATTTTCCAGACAGAGAGAGTGACATTTATATCTCTTATAGGGATGTAATATAGAAGAATCAAGAGATAGGGGAGTGGGCATTGTGGGGGAAACTATGATTTAAGACCAAATGTGTATCATATTGTCACATCACTTCATATATATTTAAGATTCTCTGACAACTCAACTCCTTAATAAAAATTTTTTAAAAAGAAAAAAGTAGTGAGAAATTAATTATAACGAAAATGCAATATGTCAATATTTATGAGATACAGTTGCAAGATACTTAAGATTTTTGAATAAGCTATACTGCATGCCTTTACAAAAACATAAATGTTTAATCCTATTGTAAAATATATCTAAAAATAGAAAGGGGCGATAGCAAGGGAGGACAAGGGGAAATGTTGGAAGTGAGTTAAAGCAAGGTTCACTCCAAGCATTTCTAATTATGTCACTGAATATACTATAGTCAAGTATATAAAAGATATTCATAGGTCTAAGAATTATGTCACTATACTTGGGTATTTTAGGCAAAATAAAGAACCCAGAAAGAAAAGCAGGAATCAGGGGATGGGAGGAGGGAGGTGGGGAGTTATTGACCAAATTGTGTTGCTGTATTGTGTGCATCTGTAAATATGTGACAAGAAATCCCATTAATATGTACAACTATAATGCACCAATGATAAGAATGAAAACAGTCAAACTCATCCCTTCAGAAGGTAATAAACATAAATTAGGGGATTATATTTAACTCCAAAGCATAATGGAGGGTGTTAACTGATTTTGTAAACATTGAAAACTTTGAGTTTAAATCCCTCAAATGAATTGGAAATATTTTCTTAGCATGAGAAGGAACAAATGGGCATGGTCAGTGACAAATTGACCTGCCTCTTGGAGGTTGTTTTCACCTGCTGGAGGAAGAACAGAAGCAGCTGTAGAGTTCACCTTGGGGAGAAGCACCTTGGGCTTGGAATCCCACCCTTTCCACTCCCAATCCTGCAGCTGGCACTGTCTTCTTATCCTTGGGGCTTTCTCCCGTGCTTTAGCTCTAGAAGAGTCCATCCCATTCTCTCTGTGTCTGGCATTCTTCTCTGTTTAGTGGGAGTCCACCGGTGAATGGGGGTGGGGGTTGAGGAGGAAAGAGAAAGAGTAGTGAAGGTGAGAGGGAAAGGTGCTCTTCAAAATAGCTGAAGTTAACCAGCCCTCACAAAAACTGTGGACAGAGACCTTGAGATCATAAACATCATAAGATAGTCTTCAAATAATGGAATCTTTCTTAATCTTTAGGGACATCCTGAAGCCTCTGTTCTATTGCCCTCCTTGTGGTAGAAAGTAAAATTCATGAGGAATGATAAGAAGAAATAATCTATGCCTGACATAAAGATGGACTTCCACACACCCAAACCAAAGCACATGGAATTCTGATCATTTTTGTTTGACATACTTAGTTTAGAACTTTTAGTTTGAACTTTTAGAGGTTTCAATGGTTTATAAGGAAAGCCCCTAACGAGCAAGTTTGATGAAATACAAAACCTGCCATGGTTCCCCTTTTATATTCATACAAAAAGAGGCCATCCACTGAAGAATTTCAAATTCAAATTGAAAATTTCAAATGTATTTATACAAATGCATTTATATCTTCCTGTGTATTAAAAGAATAATCATATTTTTAGACATTCCTGTTAAATTAGTGAAAAATTATTTTCTGTTTCTTCTGGGTCTAATGTGAGAACAGTCCTTTTCACTTGGATGCTGTGAGGGGAAAGCAAGGGAAGCATCCTTATTGGTGGTCACATGTAGCCATATGTAGCAATGCTTGCTCTCTCTGTCCCTAATTCCTCCTAAATGTGTGACAACAGTGAGAAAGATCAGAAATGAATAAGCTTCCCTCATGGGTACCAAAGGGAACGCCTGACACAGAATTAATCATCTGATTGGGATTAACTGGGTGGGAACTGAAAGCAGGTAGGGTGTGGCTGGAGAAGGTTGGTCATTGGGGGCGTGCCTTTGGGGTATATATTTTGTATCTGGTGTGGGGTTCTCTCTCTTTTCTTGGTGATGTTATAATGCGTTGAAATGCTTCCCTCTGCCACACTCTTTGGTCATGATGTTCTGCCTCATCTCAAGCCCCAAGGAATGGAGTCAGCTTTCTGTGGACTGAGATCTCTGAAGCCATGAGCCCCCAAATAAACTTTTTCTCCTCTAAAATTATTCTTGTCAGCTTTATGTCACAGCAACAAAAAAGCTGACTAAAACAAAAATCATAATCAATATTAAAACACACACACAAAAATAATCAATATTAAAATACTGATTTTATTAGTATTTTAATAAAATACTAACAAAAAGTACATATAACTGTTTTAAAAAAAAGGAGAAAAAAAGTGTGGAGGAATCTCACAAAAATAGAAGGGAGATAAGTAGATTACAGGAAGGAGACCAGGGGTAGGAGGAGAGGGAAAGCAGAGGTAACAAGGAACAAGATTGAATAAATTATATTGTTACATTGTGTGCATGTACAAATATGTAACAATAAATCCCACTGTTTTGGTAAGTATAATGATAAACTTTTTAAAAATATTTATATAAAATACACACACACACCTTGCTGGAGGAAAGGTGGAGAAACTACATGATAGAAGAAAAGTCCAGAGATGTGAGTAGTTACTCCATAGAAGAAAAAGCAAATAATGAACACTTGAAAGGATACTCAACCTTTTGAGTAGTTAGAAAAACACAGATTAAAACAAAATAAAGCAAGATGTTTTGATGCATGCCTGTAATCCCAACTACTTGGGAGGCTGAGGTAGGAGGATAGGAGGATCACAAGTTCAAAACCAGCCTCAGCAACTTAGCTAGGCCCTCAGCAACTTAGTGAGACTCTGTTTAAAAAACAAAAAATAAAAATAATAAGGGCTGGGGATGCGGCTCAGTAGTTAAGTGCCCCTGGGTTAAATCCCTGATACAAAAAAAAAAAAAAGAGAGAGAGAGAGAGATTCTATTTCTGCCCACACTTCTGCTTGGAAAAAATGAAAAAATAATTTGAATATTAAGATTGTCTTGCAGCTTACTTTAGGGAATGTCCATTAGGAAATTTTTATAATATTAAAGTGTAAAATATATGAATTAATTTTCATCCACAGACAAATACTGGAAATGTCTATACAAGAATTAGCTAACCTCCAGGGGTGAGAAGTTCTAGGACTTGATTATTTCTTTAGGGATCATGTCAACAGTCAGGAAACATTGGTGTGGTGTGAGGACCACCAGCAAAGAACACATTATAGTGAAAAGGCTGTGGGAAGGAAGAGGACAAGAGCACTAGGAGGACGAGCCTTCAGTGAACAAAGAAAGGTCTTAGGGGCTGCTCTGCTGGCCCAAGCCTGAGCTAGGGAATAGATCTGGGCCAGAGTCCTCCATAGCAGCAATCACCTGAGACTCTTTAGTTTGCAACAGTCAGTCAGAGCTATTTACCTCCCATCATAAGAGTGGCAATTGGCCAATGTCACTCATTTATGTTTTGGACCTGATCCTTGTTAAAAAAAAAAAAATCTTTTGACCCATGCCCTATAGATTAAGCCTGTACTGTTTACCGTGCAAGAGAACAAGATAGACTAGGGATCAGAACTGATCTTCTTCTACAATCCCATTCCTCTCCTGGACTTGTAACTACTTAGGAAAAAAAGAAAATTATAATCATAATACATAAAAAGAAATTAATTCATCTCCACAGCCTTCCACAGATCATCACTGGAACCTATTGAGGAAGAGGTGAGTACACAGAAACACCTGACTTCAGGTGCCATCCAAGCTAGGTATGTAGGTAGGAGGACTAGCTCAGAGTAAAGCTTGAGACGTTCCTGTGAGATGGAAACTCCTATGCAGGCTGCACATAAATGAGGGGAACTTTTAACCTGATATGTAGACACATTTTTTTACTATGTTTCTCAGTTTTGGGAAGCTTACTGATCATAGGATGCTGCTCACTGCCTTCTACAACTTTATCCCTTGTTCTAGAAACAAATACATATGAACTTAGTTAATAGAAAATTCATGTTTCTTGTTGCTCAGTCCAAAATTCTTTGAACAATTCCATCTTTGTTCCCTCCCTTCCTCTCATGTGCCACCTCCAGCAAATCTTGTTAGTGCCAGTTTCAGAATACATCCAACATTCAGAGTCTTACCACTTCCCATCACATTCTTTGCTACCACTTTGGTCTAAGCACTTAGATCAGAATTTTTACAATGACTTCCTACCTGGCCTCCCTGGTTTCAATCTGGTCTGAACATAATAGCCAAAGTGATTCTTTCAAGTCAGCTCTTCATTTAAAATTCTGCAATTGGTCCCATTTCAATCAGATCAGAATAAAAGATAATATGTCCACAATGGCCCAGGATACCATATGTAATCCACACCCATCCACCTCATTATCTCTGACTTATCCTCCCTACAGCATGCCCATGACCCACTCAGCTATACTGCTGTTCCTGTTCAGTTTCATTGTATCATTTACTCTGTCTGCTTAGATCATTCTCTTTTCTTGGCCAGCTTCCACTTTCTTTCTGGAAGTCTTTGAAAGACACCTTCCCAATAAGTGTGATTCACATCTCTGCTATGATTTGAATGTGCCCCACTAAAGGACATGTGCTGGAAACTTCATTCCCAAATACATATGTTAATGGTATTTGGAAATGGGGCCTTTGGAAGGTCATTAAGATAAGACTATGTTAGTCAGCTTTTTGTTGCTGTCACCAAAATACCTTACAAGAAAGATAAGGAAAATTTATTTCAGGCTCGCAATTTCAGAGGCTCAGTCCCTTGCTGGCCAACTCCATGGCTCTGGGCCAAGGAGAAGCAGCACATCATGGCAGAAGAGCATGGCAGGGGAAACCTGCTCTGCTTGTGGCAGCTGGTAAGCAGACAGAGCAAGCAAGGAGCTAGGAATCAAATATAGTCCCCAAAGACGCAGTCCTCAAGCAACACCCCACCTGCTTGCAGTTATGATGCAGTAATTTTTTCAAACGATTAACACATCAAATGATCAATCCACTGATTAGATTACAGCTCTCATAATCTAATCGTTTAACCATTGAATATTACTGCACTGTCTCACAACATTAGATTTTGGGGACACTTCACATTCATAACAATGAGATCTTGAAAGTGTGGCTCCTGTGATGATATTAGTGACATTTTAAGAAGAGGAAGAGAAACTAGCACTTTTGCTCTGTTCCATCATGTGAAATCTGTTGTCACTTATGATACAGCTAAATGTCCCTCACTTCTGAGGAGATACCTGCTCCAGGTTCTTGGACTCCCCAGCCTCCAAAACTATGAACCAAATAAAATTGTACTCTTTGTAAATTACTTGGTCTCAGACACTCTGGTATAACAACAGTCTGCCCTTTCTTGATCTTTCCCTCCATGCTTTCTTCTTTCCATGGGATCTAGATACTATATTTTTACTCATTTGCTATGTTTTTTCTCCACCCAATATAATTTAAGCTCCACTAAACCTCAGTTTGTTTTGTTTATTTTCCCTGCTGTTTATAACTCAGAGGACCTACAATGAATGAATGAATGAATGAATGAATGAATGAAATGGTTATTCACAAAGATAATATTCATTAAGTGTTTGGCAAAACAGATAGATTAGTACTAAAGAATTAACCAAGTGGAGATCTTATGTTTTCTTGAATAAATACGTATCACCAAAGTGTGAGGGGACTTCATCTGAGGAATGCTTCATCTTTTCAGGTGGAATCCATACAGTGTAAAGACAAATGTATGCATTTAAAGACAGTGTTGTTCAAAAATAAAGACAACACCCAGCTTTGTGACCTTTTCTGAACTTTGTCATTTGTTTATCTAAGCAATGGGTTGCACCATTAAAAGTAGATATTTGGAATTACACCTCTACATTTACTCATTGTACTGTTTTGAATTACTGTGGTGATTATTTTTGCACAGAAAATAAAATGCAATAAATAATCCAGTATTAAGTACTATTTGACAGTGAATTAGAATGTCAAATAAAAAACTCAAGTCAGATATTTTCCAGCTTTTTTAAGTCTCAGAGTGGAGATGAATGTCCTAAAAACTTGTGTTCCTACAAAGAAGATTATTCGCATCAATTGAAAATAGCCAACTAGTCCCAATTGGCTCCAAATTGGCTAATTTCAGAGTTGCTGCTCCAGGAAAAAGCTTTTTCCCATAATTACAGGAGATTGCAACAGTGGAAAAATAAAGGGCAGGAGAAATAGAGAAGGAGATATTCTGGAATTGCAATCTTCTTTAAAGAAAGAGAAACCATCAACAGAAAAAGAAAAAGCTATCTTCTCTCATCCACAAAAACAATTTTGTGTTCATTCTATTCTGTGAATATCTGAAAAAAGTCTAGTAAGAGCTCATATTTCAAATTTCAATAAAAGTACCCTTTATGATTCCTGACAACTTTGGTTTTTTATAAAGTTTCTATACATGACTACATAATTTTTAAAAGTAATTCACTGTACTTAGGCTTAAGTAAATCTTTCAACACTATACATTCTTTTTCTGATTTAAAATAAATATGTGCTCATTGTAGAGAATTTGCATTTTAATGTACAAAGAAAAAAATGAAATTACCTGTAACCTTACCCTATTGCTAACATTTTGACATTATTTCTTCTCACTTATATGGTGATTCCAGATTTCCATCCAAAGTAACAACAGGTGTCTTCCTTGTCTACCCACAGGCTTCCGAGAAATCTTGATGTGACCAAAGTATCAGTTCCCTTTATTCATCAACACATCCACAGAGAGATTATCAGAATTTTTAACCATAAGATAAAGAGCTCCTTTGGAAAGACTGTTAGTTTTACTGATGATGGATTCAGAAAGTTTGGAGTAAGTCAAGCCCAACACAGTAAAGATGGTAAAGATGAAAGAGCCAGAGGCCCCAGTGAGGGAAGAGGTCTGGTGGTCTGGAATATACATCACCACAGGAAACACTAATTTTATGCCATGGTTACTGCAAGTCTGCCAGAAGTTTCTCCAGAGGAGGGCTCAGAAAATAAAGGGAGTTTACTCTGTGGTGCTGCTACTCAGGCTGTGCATCTGATCCCTCTTGCATTTACCTACACTTGGCGTATGCAAGGCTTTCCCTCATTCTGGGTTGGGTCAAGAGGGCCAAGCACCTGCCACACACTGTGCCAGTCTTTTCCCAGATCACCCTCAACCCTGGTAGTAGGCTCAATACCAACCTTCAACCAAATTTCACACAGATTTGTTATAGCAGAAAATGGGTAGACCTCTGCCATGAGGACATGGAGAGGTTGCCCCAACATGTCCCTGAAAATTGACCAGACAGTTGGTAAAAACGCCATTGAAAAAAAAAAAACACAGAAAATAGGGAGTGATTTGTCCACATTTTTTGGAAATTTCAGTGGCCCCTAGTTTTTATCATCTGACATCAACTAATCTAATTTATTCTCTATCTTCTCTGAAATGATTCAAAATAGAGATTACTGAAAAAAATGTTTTCTATTTGTTAATAAATGGCATTGAAGACCATTTTATAATTAGGTTGCAATCATAAGAGCACCAAAAAGCAGGCAATGAATGCTGTTGTCAACACCACTGCTTCTTTACCAAATAGTACTTAGCCACAACCTGTTTATTGATGGTACAAACAGCATTTAACCATTAGCAAAAGCATTTCAAATATAAGCTAACTATATTTAGATATCATGGTACAAAATATTGCATACCTTTAAAATACATGCAAAAAATAAAGGATGACATAAAATAGATATACATATAAGTACATAGGCATATATAACTACACATAGGTGTATATATTTGCACTTCCTTGTTGCATATAAATATATGATTTTGCATATGTATTTAACATAAATATATGAGAACTCTACTGTTTTCCCTCTGCATTTCAGGGGATGTTCCATTTTGAAAACTACTAGCCAGAGAATACACTTTCTATTTTTAAAGAAGTTATAAACGAAAGAGGACATTTTTGACACAAATGCAAGGGAATAATTCTTCAAAGAACATTTAAACTGTTCAAACAGTAACCAATACCCACGAGTAAAGAAAAAATACAGTTTTATGTACCATGAATGATTTCATGCCCAAAAGTTCTATATGGGAAAAAGGATAGGGAGGAAAAACCTATTCTTGTTCAGAGATATTTTGGTGCTTCAACAAATATGTGAAGCAAAGTTGGAAAGGATGGACCAAATACTTCTAAGATGTAATTCCCAGCAAGGAAGAGTGTGGGTGAATATCTGGTCTTGTGAATGAAAAACCACATGAAGGTGTAATACAAATACCAGATGGCCTAAAAGAGAATTTTCATAGGACCTAGGAAATGACAAGTCATTTGCAGGATACTGACCACCCATCATATTTCTAGGTTACTAAGAAAAATTCAAATTTCAATCTATGTTCAGTCTTTAAAGAGTCCCTTTAAGTAATACAGCTTCCACAAGTACATGGATTTTAATATATTTTCCCAGAAATAATGGATCCAATTTATCTGCTACTCAAGAAAGTCAAAAAGAGTTCCATCAGTGAATTCCTTCCTTTGAGGGTGGTAATCACCTTGGGAGTCAAAGAACATGGATGTTATCATATGTGATGTAATAATGGTTTTCCCAGATGTTTGAGTTTGCACAATAACACAAGTACTATTTTGAAACAGAAACAAAATTGAGAATTTCAAATCAAATTTTTCTAACTTTGGCCTTTCAAAAGAAACCTTTCTTCTCCATGCTATTCATTTCCATCTTTGGCCCAGACTAAAGATGATCATCCCATTATCTTAAGATGTTCTGGAATATTATTCCTGGAAGACTTCCTCCTTCTCCCTCATTCTAATCCTTCCTACTAGATTCCTACCAGAATGACCATCTGCACTGAGGTTTACTATCCCTTTATAGAAAGGCAGAGAAAAAGCACCATTCCATGGACATGCATGAGTTCAATCAAACTTTTGGGAGGTTTTTGTTTTTGTTTTTGTTTTGTTTTGAATTGTTTATACAATGGGCACCCAGAGCCCATTGACATTTTCCTCTTCAAGTGTTTAGGTTTTCTTCTATCTTGATAGTTGCTACCTCCTCCTCACTTCCTTCCTTGGGTCAAGATGAATGTGTTTTCCACGCAGAAAACCATATGTATCTCTGAGGTTTGGAGTCCTAACCCATGCTAAGTCACCCATTGCCTTTAGATTTCAGGGGCTCATTTTACCGTGACCTTAACCTCTGTCACCTGCAGTTCCATTTTCACACGAGCTACAAGAATACCCTGAAGCACCTTTCCTATTCTAATAGCTCTTCATTCTACCTCTTCTGTATTCACTTCACTGATAGAAAATCAAATGGTGGAAACTTGTTGGCAAACTTTTGACAAAGCAAATAATGAATTATGGTCAGCTTTTGTATCCACAGATTTCATCAATTGCATATCAAAAATATTTGGAAAAAAATGTATCTGTACTGAACTTCTACAGATTTTTTTTAAATTGTCAGTACTTCCTAAACAATACAGTACAACAACTATTTAAATAGCATTTATATTGCATTAAATATTGTAAGTATTCTAGAAATGAGTCAAAGCACATGGAGGATGTGTGTAGGAGATACATAAATACTGTGCCATTTTAGAGCAGGTACTTGAGCATATGAGAGTTTTGGTGTCTGTGGAGGGTTCTGGATCTAATCTGCTACAGATACTGAGGGAAACTCCACATGAGAATTCATTATTCAATTATTCATTTTACAATATAGAATAAACCCACCTATATTGAACCTTGATGCTCCTGCATACAAAGGCCACATCTTAGATGCCTCAGGAAGGCATTCAGCTTTTGGTTCTGGTTTAGATATAGGAATAGAAAGTAAGCTCTGTAAGGAATCATTTTCTAATCTATGTACTTGAAGAGCTCTCCCTTACCTATTATAGTGCATATAATAATGCCAGTAAAAATTATCCCTTTGGGTTCACATTACAGAAATAATGCATTCCAAATCTTAAATTGGCACCTAGAGACAATCGGGAAAGAATACTTAATGCTCAGAAAACATAATATTCCAACAAATTGATGTCCCTAACCTCAAAACACAAACAAATTAGTTGAAGTGGTATCCCCCACCCCAAAGTTATCATTATCTCTTTAATGCAAATTGGTCTTGTTGTGAAATCAGTTTCCTGCTTTCCACTAGTTGAAGTAGAGGAAAGAATGAAAGGAAGAGAAGATAATTATGATGTATGAAGCTTTGCCCCAGCAGCCTTGTCCTGGAAGAAAATCTGAACATTTGACTGGATGAAGAGATGATGCGATCAGAAGAAGGATTTGCCCAAATGGGTAAATTATGCAGAACGTGAAAACTGGTACCTTCATTTCTAAAGACCATCATCTTCAGAAAGCTAGAAAACAGTCACTGTATTGATTCTAAGATGCCAAAGGAAGCATTTAGGATAAAGCCCTAAATCTTCCTCCTCTATGGTCTTAACCAAAATCATCTACCTCAGTAGCAGCTCAGTGTTTAGAGGCTTCCTAGTTAGAGTGAATGCCTAATGTGGACAAAAGATGAAAGCAATATAAAAACAAATCAGAGATTACTGAGGCAGTTTGACAACTGGCCAACACCTCCAAAAATCAATGCTTAATAGACTTCTTAAAATCACTTTTTTGGGGCTGGAGCAGTAGCTTGGTGGTTACAGCACTTGCCTGGCATGAACAAATACACAAATTCAAACCCCAGCATCACATGCACAATAAAGTGTCCAAGGAATGAAAGCCACATGAAAAACTAAATAAAGATTATTTCTCTCTCTCTGTCCCCTCTTTCTTTAAAAAAAAAAATCACTCTTTTTCTTTTTCATTTTTGGGGGGTTTATTTAATAAAACACAATGCACACAATGCAGTTTCGCAAGGTTTTGTTTGTTTGTTTGAGCTGTGTCATTTACTGTTTTGTTTAGAGAGGAAAAGTGTTTTTTACTCTTGCCAAAAAAGAAGCAGGGGAGGAAGGACTGAGGAGGAATGTTTTATTTTGGATTCTTTTCTGTATATGTCAAAATGAAAAATTGTCAAAATGATATTAAAATAATGGTGGACAGTCTTGCTGGCCCCATATTGGGCTCTGTCTTGAAAGGCTGTTTATTAGATTATGCAGGGCTCTTAAAAATTCAAAGAACTCTTACTTTGACAAAACATTTTTCCATCATCTGGTTAGAATTTCTGGACCAGTTAGCTCAGATCTACTATTTCCTCCCCATGTGTTCTGCAAACCATGAGAGGAGAGAGTCATTATTTTGCAGGAGTCAGGAATGAGATGCAATTATGGGGCCTGTGCACAGGATAGATGATATCTTCTCTTAAACCAGCTAGCATAGAAGGCCACTTGTCTGCACACAGGGGCTGCTGATTGAATTTGGCCAGTATATTCTATAAGTGACTTATCAGCCAGCTGGCCTCGTCTGTTTATTTAGAAAGAAACCATTGTGTGATGTGGTTATTCTAACTAGGCCTGCAGAGCAAGTGCTGCCCTTGACATGATGAATTTGCATTGTGCACACATTGCTGCATCTATAAAAGCATGCACATGTGCCCGTACACACACACACACACACACACACACGGAACCACAGTCCCAGAGGCCCTCTTGCCTGGCACCCAGAGAAATGTCTCAAACCTAGGCCTGCCTCTCTGAAATCCAAGAAGAGGGTTTTAGAACCACCTGAGGACCTGCAGTTTTCAGCCTCTCCCTTAATATTTTGGGGGATGGTTTACGTTCAAAAACTGTGCTTTGGAATGTAGGAATAACAGCCAATTGGGGTGATTTGCCTTGGGTTTGCATTTGTGCTTTCTTTGGCATAATCTGTTTAATTGAGACCTGCACTCTGGCTGGCTGCCAGCATTCATACAGCATGTGGACCCCAGACTGATTTACCTCTGTTTCTGTTGACTGAGAAATGCCATGCTTCCCACCCCAGCCTCTCACCCTGAGAAAAGTCATGTATTGAACCAACTGGCTTGAAAATAAATTGAAATTTGTAGTACATAAAGACAGGGAGCAAACAAACCCATTTAGACAGAATAGAGATTTATTTTGTTCTGGAAGATAGGAAAAGAAGGTTCATGGAGAAGGACTGTCTAAACAGAGATTCTGCCCTATCAAGAGCATAATACACAGACATGGGCCAGCTCCTTGCACTTTTCAGACATGAAATACAAATCTATTGTAATATATAAATATAGTACTGTATATAATTGTATAAATTTAATAATTGTGTTTAGATTTAAATGCAAAATTATAGAGTAGCCCCCCCTTTATCTGTAGCTTTGCTTTCCATGATTTAGTTACTATTAGCTAAAAAGAGTGAATACAGTCCAAAATAACATTGACAAAACAAGGCTGCATTCACACAACTTTTATTATAGTATATTGTTGTAAAAAATTGTCCAATTTTAATTATTTGATACTTTTGCTTATCTAACACTGATTAGTTTATAAACTACACTTTATCACAGGTATGTTTGCATAGGAAATTACATAGTAAGTATAGGATTCTGTGTTATCTATGATTGAATACATACAATGGGGTTCTTGGAAGATATCCCTTGCACTTAAGAGGGACTACCATATACACATATACATACATACATACAAGTTTATGTATATTTACATGTATTTTTATACATAGAGAAACTAGGGATTTTAAATGTTGTCTTTAAAATTGCAACTTTTAATTTGTTTTTTTTTTTCTTGAGTCAGGATTTTTGTCATGTTATTCAGACTGGACTAAGACACCTGGGTTCAAGGAATCCTCCCACCTCAACCTCCACAATAGGTGGGATTACAGGCCTGCTCCACTGAGTCAGGTTCATAGCTCAAATTAAAATTACTGAAATTACTGAAACATTGTGATAAATATATGAACACTAGTTAAGATAATAATTCATAGACACCAGTAGGCCCCCTGTCCGGAGCAGCCCTACTGCTTCATAACACAATGAATATGAACCACAACCACATAATAATTCTAACACTAAATGTGAATGGTCTCAATGCACAAATCAAAAGACACAGACTAGCAGATTGGATCACTAAACAAAATCCAACAGTATCCTGCTTACAGGAAACCCACCTTACAGCCAGTGACACCCACAGATTAAGGGTGAAAGGATGGAAAAAAATCAATATCCCAAGAAGGCAAGTTGGAGATGCAATTCTTATATCTGACAAAGTGAATTTCAAATGTAAATTAATCAAAAGAGATAAAGAAGGCCACTACACCCTAGTAAAGGGAACAATACAACACAAGGAAATAACCATAGTAAATATATACTCTCCAAACACTAATGCTCCCAACTATGTAGAAAAAATACTCAAAGATATAAAAACACATGTGGACCTCAACACAATACTACTGGGAGACTTTAACACTCCTTTATCACCAATAGACAGATCATCAAAGCAAAGAAACAATAAAGAGTTCCCCAGTCTAAACAACACCATAAATCAAACAGACTTAACAGACATCTACAGAATACTCCACCCTAAAATGGCAGCATATACCTTCTTCTCAGCAGCACATGGATCCTTCTCCAGAATACATCATATACTAGTTCACAAAGGAAATCTCAGCAAATATAAAAAAGTAGATATTATTCCATGATTCCTATCAGACCATGATGCCATGATTCTAATAATTAATAGCAAAAATCATGGCACAAAACACACATATTATATGGAGATTTAATAACATCCTACTAAATGAAGAATGAATTCAAGAAGACATGAGAACAGTAATTAAGGAATTGTTGGAAGAGAATGAGAATGAAGACACAACATATCGAAACCTCTGGGACAGCATGCAACTGTTCTTAAGGGGAAAATTTATTGCACCGAGTGTCCACATTAAGAATCAGGAGAGATCCCCAAAAAACAAGCTTATAGTTCAACAAAAATCTCTATAAATGGAAAAACAGTCTAATCCCAAAGCCAGCTGAAGACAGGAAATAATTAAGATCAAAGCTGAAATCAATGAAATTGAGAACAAAAAAAAAATTTAAAAAATTGATGAAACAAAGAGTTGGTTCTTCAGAAAAATAAATAAAATTGACAGACCCCTAGCTAATCTAACTAAAAGAAGGAGAGAATAAAAGCAAATCAACAAAATCACCAACAAAAAGGAGGTGATCACCGCTGACCCCCTTGAAATCAAACAGATTATCAGAACATATTTTGAAAAACTATACTCCTCTAAATCAGATAATCTGGATGACATGGAAAAATTTCTAGACACATACAAAATCCCCAAATTGGAACAGGATGAAATTGAAATCCTAAACAGCCCAATAACAGGCACCAAAATGGATACAGCAATTAAAAGTCTTCCAAAGAAGAAAATCCCAGGAACTGATGGATTCTCTGCAGAATTTTACCACACTTTTGAAGAAGAGCTAACATCTCTCCTTATGAAGCTATTCCAAGAAGTTGAAAAAGAAGGAACTCTCCCAAACACTTTTTATGAAGCAACCATAACTCTGACACCAAAACCCACCAAAGACTCATCAAAAAAGAAAACTACAGACCAATATCCCTCATGAATATCAATGCAAAAATCCTTAATAAGGTTCTTGCAAACCACATTCAAAAACACATCAAGAAAATAATTCATCATTATCAAGTGGGCTTCATTCCTGGAATGCAAGGCTAGTTCAACATATGCAAATCAATACATGTAATTCATCACTTAAACAGAATTAAGGACAAAAACCATATGATCATCTCAATAGATGCAGAAAAAGCCTTCAATAAAATCCAGCACCCATTTATGCCCAAAACTCTAGAGAAAATAGGGATCAGAAGAACTTAACTTTGTAAAGGCCATATATGCCAAACCTTCAGCTAGTACAATACTAAATGGAGAAAGGTTGAAAGCATTTCTGCTGAACTCGGGAACAAGACAAGCCCATTTTCACCACTTTTATTCAATGTAGTCCTCAAGACCCTGGCAGGAGCAATCAGACAAGAGGGAGAAGTTAAAGGGATAAGAATAGGAAGAGATGACATGATGACATGATCCTATATCTGGAAGATCCATAAAACTCCACCAGAAAACTGATAGAGCTTACAAACAGATTTGGCAAAGTAGCAGTCTGTTGGGAACATGAGGTTCAGCTGGCTTGTAGAAGATTTGGTGGTAAACAACTCTAAGGGGTCCAGCTGGCTTGTAATTAGCAAATTGCCTGACCGCATGACTAAGCTATTCGGCCACTCATTTGTTACAATTGGAGAAAGGTGTTTGCATTGCACCCTATTGGTTATTGTAATGGATAAATAGAGTAGCAGCTAGTCAGGTAAAGGAAGCAGCCAAAGAGAAAGCATAGAACCGGAGGAGAAACAGCCAGAGAAAAGCAAGCAAGCAAGCAAGCAAGCAGCAGTGTCCTGAAGGGAGAAAGCAGAGAAGACGCATAGAACCGGAGAGATCAGCAGAGACGTCAGATCAGCAGCAGTAGAAGATGCAGGTCCCGTGTTCCAGCCGCAGGCGTTCGCCCCCTTGTTCCCGGCTCCCCAACCCTTCCTAACTCAGCCCCTCGGAGGACGACCCGACGTCGTTCTACCCGTTCCTCACTCTGGAGTGCAGTGGGGAGCGACTCCTCGCCCCATCCCTATCCTAACTCGGTCCCTCGGAGGACGGCTTGTTAAGGTCGTTCTGCCAGCTCCTCGCACAGGAACGCTGCGTGGAGCGACTCCTCTTCCCCGGTCCCCAGTCCTGTCCTGCCGGCGGCCGGTTCCCAATGTCCTGCTGGCCCCCCGGGGAACGGCTAAGGTCCCCCGAGGCCATTCCGCCGCTCCGCGCTCCAGAACCCAGGGCGGGGAGCAACAGCAGTCTACAAAATCAACACCCATAAATCAATAGCTTTCCTATATGCCGATAATAATAGGGAAGAAGAAGAAATTAGGAAATCTGTCCCATTCACAATATCCTCTTAAAGAAAAAAAAATACTTGGGGATTAATCTAACAAGAGAAGTAAAAGACCTCTACATGGAAAATTATCAAACACTGAAAACAGAAATTGCAGAAGACCTGAGAAGATGGAAAAGTGTTCCATGCTCTTGGTTAGGCAGAATTAACATAATTAAAATGGCCATTCTGCCAAAAGCACTGTACATATTCAGTGCAATCCCCATCAAGATTCCAATGTCATTCTTTGTAGATATAGAAAAAGCAATTCACAAATTCATTTGGAACAATAAGAAACCCAGAATAGCCAAAACATTACTAAGCAAGACAGATGAAACAGGTGGTTTTGCAATACCAGAATTAAAACTATACTATCGGGCTATAGTATTAAAAACAGCATGGTATTGGTATCAAAATAGGAATGAAGATCAATGGGATAGAATAGAAGACTCTGATACAAAGCCCCAAACCTTTAAATATCTGATCTTTAACAAAGGGGGTCAAAATATAACATGGAGGAGAGACATTCTATTCAACAAATGGTGCTGGACAAACTGGACAGCTACTTGTAGAAAATTGAAATTAGATCCTTATCTCTCACCCTGCACACAAATCAATTCTAAATGGATCAAGGAATTAGGAAATAATCCAGATTACATACATCTGCTAGAAGAAAAATTAGGACTAACAATCCAGCATATAGGAGTTGGTAATGACTTTCTAAACAAGAATTCTAAAGTGAAAGAATTACAGTCTAAAATCAATGAGTGGGATGCCATTCCACTAAAATGTTTCTGTACAGCTAAGAAAATAGTCAAAACAGTCAAGAGACAACCTGCAGAATGGAAGAGAGTCATGGCCTGTGATCCCTCTGACAGTGGACTAATATCCAAAATTTATATAGAACTCAAAAAACTCAATAAAAAAATACAAACAATCCAATCAATAAATGGGCCAGAGAGCTAAACAGAAACTTCTCGATGGAGGACATAGTGTTCTAAATCACTAGCAATCAGAGAAATGCAAATTAAAACTACCATAAAATTTCACCTCACTCCAGTCAGACTGGCAAAGATGAAGAAGATGAATAATAAGAAATGCTGGAGGGGTTGTAGGGAGATAAGAACACTAGCACACTGTTGATGGAAATGCAGACTGATCCAGCCACTCTGGAAAGCAGTGTGGAGACTCCTCAAAAAACTAGGGTTGGATCCAGCATGCAATCTGGCTATCCCTCTTCTGGGTATTTTCCCAGAAGAGTTAGAATCAGCACATTACAGTAACACAGCAATATCCATGTTCATAGCAGCTCAATTTACAATAGCTAAATTATGGAACCAACCCAGATGTCCTTCACTAGATGAATGGATCCAAAAACTCTGGTATATATATACAATGGAGTTCTACTCAGCTATTAGGAACAATGATATTGCATCTAATGAAGGTAAATGGATGGCATTGGAAGAAATCATGCTGAGTGAAATTAGTCAAACACAGAGAATCAAGGACCAAATGATGTCCCTCATTTGTGGAGGCTGGACCTAAACCCATGCTCAGGAGTAAAGTAGACAAACTCATGTTTTAGATTCATGGAACACAAATGCAAAATGTTAATATTTTTGTGATACGGTTGCAATATACTTCATAAGATATTTGAACAAGCTATGCTCCATACCTGTACAAAAACATGAAGGTTTAATCCCATTGTCAAATATTTTGAAGAATAACAAGGGATGATAAGAAGGGAGGAGAAGGGGAAATGTTGGAACTAAGATAAAGCAAGGTATATTCCAAACAGTTGTGAATGTCACTGTATATACTACAGCCATACATATTAAAAAATGTTCTTCATAGGTATAAGAATTATGCCACTGTATTTGGGGTCTTTAGGAACAATATAGGATCCAGAAGAAAGGCAAGGGATCAGGTGATGGGAGGAGGAAAGTAGAGGGATGTGGGGTGGGGGTTATTGAATAAATTGTATTGCTGAATTGTGTGCATCTAGGAATATGTGACAACTAACCCCAACATTATGTAAAACTATAATGCACTAATCAAAATAAATTTTAAAAAGATAATAACTCATAGATATATATTTAGATAGATTTATAGATACATACACCTATATTAAATGGATTTATTTCTATTTATTGGAAGAAAAGACTATGTCTTTATGCTAGTTTACATATTTTTTTCAGCAACACTACTACATAGATGATCTGCTTTGCCTCTAAATAACGTAATTGGAAACATGGGCAGTCTCTCTGGAAGGCAGTATCTATATCTGTGGTTCAAACATGATGGCTACACAGCAAGGACAATGCAGCTTGTGATAGTAGAGCCTAACTTTCGTCCTCCAAATCTCAGCTCTACTCCTCCACAGTGCTTGATCCTGTATTTTAAGCATTGGTTTCCTCCTCTCTAAAATAAGGATGCTGACCGATCATGCCTGTGCCATGGGGTTCTTATGAGTCTTTAGTGAAGCAACAGATGGTAAACACACACCACCATTCCTTGCACAGAATAAGCATTCACAAATGTCATCTGTTACAACAACCTTTATTTAATAAATACTGTACACACAACTTACACAACAGAATGATGATTTCCTTAGAATTGTTTGCCATATTTCACTAATGTGAAAGTATAATTAAATAGAATATCATAGAGAAAGCAAAAGACCAACACTTTCTTTGCTAATTCTAGTATTGTTTTTATTCTTAGCTCAGGCTTGACTCAAGTCCTGCCTATTTAAGTGCAAAGGGATTAGTAAAAATTGGATAAAGTAGCCTTTGCCAGTTGCTACAACCCATCAAGACAGTTGTGACATCAACAGCAATAGTACTTTGTGGGCATCATCAATCATGATATTTCTGTCTAATGAATCACAGTAGACAGGCCCCTATAATTTATATATTAACAGGAAATTTATATAAATGCAATGAAAACCTGTCATTACTGGATATTTTGGTTTGTAAAATTCAATCAGAGATGACCATTATGGAACAATGTCAGTACCACAAAGCCTCGGAATATTGTTCATTAGAGGCCTTTGAGAAAGATCTCAGACGATCTGAGGAAAAAAAAGACAGAAATGTTCATGACAATGGGATTGGGGCTGTTAAGAATTGTTCCTAAAGAAACTCACATATGCCATTCACAAAGTTTTTAATCCACTTCTACAATTTGGATATATTTCTACCCACGTTAGGGAGACTTCCTTGATCACTGAGCGTCTGATGTCCTATTTCTCTATTTTCAAATTCCTGGAACATTAATCATCTGTATGTGTCCCCTGGCACAGGACACACTAGGGTGTAGTGCTCCTTATGTTCTCTTTGTTAATGCACCAGCTCCAGATCTTGATCTTAAGTTAGGACCAGTTCTGGACTTTGTTTTCCTCTGATTGACCAAATGCTGATCCCAAGGCAAATACCATTGACCACAGATTCCTTTACTATGAAAGCTCCTCATCTATGGGAGTGTTTTGTTTGTTTGTTTGTTTGTTTTGTTGTGTTGTGTTTTTTGCTTTTGCTTTTGTTTTTTCTTTCTTTTTTGCTTTTTTTTGTTTTTCTTTTTTTGTTTGTTTGTTTGTTTTGTTTTTCAGAGCAGTCAATATGTGGAGTTCCCATGATTTACCCCCATGGATGATATTGCTTGGTTAATGTTACCACAATATATATATATATATTTTAATGTGCAACAAATATCTTTGGTTGTATATATACACAATGGATTTTTATTCAGTTATAAAGACAAATAAAATTTTGTTATTTGCCGAGAAAATGGAAGGAAGTTAAGAATATTAAGAGAAATAAGCCAAACTCAGTGGAGCAAGGGTCAACTGTTTGCTCTCATATGTGAAAGCTAGAGAGGAAAAAGGAAAAGAAAGGTGCAGGGGTTCTCATAAAAATCAAAGGAAGATCAGTAAAATAGAGGAAAAGGACAAGAGTGAGGGTGGAGGGAAAGGAAAGGGGAAATCCTGGGGAATGATATGAGCAAATCACATTGTTATATTGTGTTCATGTATGAATATGTGACAACAAATCCAACCATGATGTACAACTATAATACACTGATTTTTTTAAAGGTGGAATAAAAGGAAAAAGGAATTCCTTTAGGTTTGTAGAATAATTTCCTTATGATATATTTTAGACAAGCTTTATATGATTTATCTGAGCTGAGATTATCACTGTCTGCTAAGTTATCGTTCATTTCAGTGGTGGGAGCAGAGGCTAGTTTATGTTCAGTGTGTTCATAAAGCTACTATGCTACTCAGAAAGAAGAAAATAACAAATATGAGTGGAAATTAACAATAAAGATAAATGCAAATAATAAATTAATATTCTGTGAAAAGACTTGAAAGAGTCAAATGTGAATTATTTCAAAAGACTAACAAAATTCACAAATCTCTACTTAACATAAACAAAATAATTATTTTAAAAGAGGAATAGAAGATTGAACCCCCCTTCTCAGTCAAGATGAAGTATCAGGAACAGACTCTCAGAATCAACTTAAAACAGCCACTTGAAAGGAAAAAAATATATATATGAAACAATGTTTTCAGTATACCTGTGATACCTGAGATACAAGAAAATAAAAAATCAGCTGAAGTCCAGAATTATTCCACACTTCTTCCTGAGAAAATATTCTGGAGCACAGCTGGGGATGAAGAATATAGCAGAGCAAACAAGTTGGGGTTTTGAGGCTAAAACTTGAGATAGGTGGATAGATATTCTAGTTAGTTGGAATTATAGAGAGAAGCTGCAGAGAGAGAGAAAGAACTTCAGAAATCTGTAGTGGTTTCTCTTCATTTATTCAACAGAATAGTGATAGTGATTAGTGCATGCTTGTGAGGAAACTATATAAGATTCAGAAAGAACACTGGCCCTAACACAAAACTGAAAAAGGCCCCTCTTCCCACCACAAAACTGGGGAACAACACAATTCATTCAGCATTGGGCAAAGCAATCAGAAGTGTTTTATCTCAGTAGCAGGAATAATTAACATTACACTAAGCACAGCTCTGTTCCCTTCTAGTGAATCTTAAAATCAAGACCTAGAAGTATCAAATTGTTTCCCAAGTAAACCAGCTGCATCCCAGAAAAAAATTGTTTATTAAAAATAATGCAAAATTGTCCAGCACCCTCCAAAGTCAAATCCACAAGGTCTGGCAACAAATAAAAATGTTTCAGGCATGTGAAGAAGCAGGAAAAACATAAACCATAATTAGAGAGAAAAGTCTAATCTTTTATAATGTCTAAAAGATTAGACATTATAAAAGGAAAGACTAGTGAGTTTGAAGACACAGCAAGAGAGGAACACAGAATAGAAAATGACTCAAAACAAGAGAAAGAAATAAAAACAACCAACAGCATCAGCGAGGTGTCGAACCACAGCCAGTGACCTAATATGGTATAAACTGAAGTCTCCAAAGGGTAAGGGGGAAATTTTTTTAAAGAAATAATGGCTGAAATTTTTCCAAATAGATAAAAATTGTAAACCCTCAGAGCCAAGTATTCCAATGAACCCCAAGCAGAAAAATCTTGAAAAAACAACTACAAAATATATTGTAATATAATTACTTAAAACCTACCAAGAGAGAAAATCTTAAAGATCTTTTCACAAAAAGTAGTAAAATAAGATAGTGGAGCAATATCCTTGAGATATAAAAGAAAAATGGGTATCTTAGCATTTCAAAACTATTTTAAAAAATGAAGGAAATAAAATTTTTTTTAATATGTGAAAGCTGAAAAAATTGTACACCAGTATTTTCAGGTAGAAGGAAACTGACACCAGATGGAAATGTGTGTCTACACAAAAGAATGAAAAGATCTAGAAATTGTAATGATGTGATAAATATATATCTCTTACTTTTGTGAAATTTTATTTAAACAGAAACTAATTCAAAATCATGTGAGGTTTACACAACATGTAAACTGTATAAACAAACTGTATGACAACAATAATGCAATTATGAAGGAGAGGATCAATGTGCAGTTAATAGTATTTTTATGTTATAATAAAGTAATTATTATCACCAGATATTAAGTAACTGATATTGTTAGAGGGTAGAATATGAAGAATGTGGTGAGTTAAAGATGTATGCTATAAACTCTAAAACAATTACTTTATTAACAGAGCAAAGAGATTTAATAAGCCAATAAAGAAGATAAATGGGGGAGATCCCAAAAGAAAACAAATAAGAAGTTTTCCTTAGACAAAAATCAAATAGGACAAATAGAGGTTGAATGTCAAAGTGTTAAACCTAATCCATATTAATAATCATAGTAAGTATAAATGGCCTAAATATCCTAATTAAAAAACAAAGAGCATTAGATAGATTAAAAAGCAAGACCTAAGTATAAGATGTATACAAAATAGATCAATATACATTCTATAAATCATGTATGTGACATAAATATACGTTGGTTAAAAGAAGAATGAAGGAAAAAATATGCCATGCTAACAATGACCTTAACTGAGAGTAGAAAGAGACAAATCCACCATTATCATTGCAGATGTCAATACCTCTCATTTCCTAATTGACTGAGTTGACAGAAAGTCTGTAATGAATTTGAACATCTCTATCAACTAACTTGACCTAAATCACAGTTATTGAACACTCCACTCAACAAAAATATAAAACACATTTTATGTAAGTGTGGAGGGAATAATTACCAATAGAGACCAACCACACGTGGACATAAAACAAATCTCAGCATACATAAAAGGCTGCAAGCCATACAGATATTCTCTCTGACTACAATGAAATTAAATTAAAAACAAATGACAGAAAGACATCTGGTGGGGAAAGGAGAACATAGTTTTATTCTGATAATGCTTAAGTATTGAAAGTCCAGGGGCTGGAGTGGTGGCTCAGCAGTTACGGTGCTTGCCCAGCATGCATGAGTACACGAGTTCAAACCCCAACACCATGTACACAATGAAATCTTGGAGTAGCCAAAGCCACATGAAGAACTAAATAAAATTGTTCCTCTCGCTCTTGCTCTCTCTCTCTCTCTCTCCCCCCACCTTTCTCATTGTCCCTCTCTTTTTTAAATAAAAAGTCTATTAAAACAATTTGAAAAGGTAACTGATAAGAAGCTTCTAGTAGAAATAAACAGTACTTACAGAAATAGAATAACTAAAGTAATGAAATCAGCATTTTAAAATTTAAAATCTTTGTTCAAAAGGGTCTATAATTAATTGACTTTAGAGTGAAATCATTCAAGTATTTGAGGAACAATTAATTTCAATAATACATATATTATTACACCATGTAGAAAGAAGAAATTCTCTGAAAAATATCTCATATCCAGAATATGTAAAGAATTTATGTGAATCAATAACAGTCAAAAACAGAAACATGAGAAAAATATAGAAAAGCATTTCACAGAAGAGGTCACATGAATGCCCTATAAATGAGTAGAAAGTTTCTGATCTCATTACTAAGGAAAGAAAACATTAAAATATAATATGATGACATTTCTCATACCTCAGGTTGGCAAATATTTTAAAAAGGCAGAAAATAATATGTTGGTTAGAATTTAGAACAGAAGAAGTGCTCATACAGTATGGATGGGAATATATCTTGTTTCAGTCGCTTTGGAATAGGGCATTCATGTGGAATATGTGAATATACTCACACATACTCCATAACCCAACAACACTAGTAAATATGATTCACCAGATAATTTATTGAACATGTGCACAAGAAGTCATCCTAAGTCATGGTAGCTTTATTCAAAGAAAAAAATATATAAACAACTATGAACAATAAGCTGAATAAATAAATTGAGAGAGTCTAACTCAATAGGCTCTCATATGACAATAAAAAGTTAATAAACTTCACCCACACACATCAAATGCGTAAACTCAGAAGCACAATATTAAGAGAAAGGAACAAATTACAAAAAAATCCATCTTTATGATTATCTTTACACATTTTAAAGTAAAAAAAAAGTTAAACTAAACAATATTCTTGAAGGGAAACATTGGCACAGAATTTAGGGGAGGAGAAAGAAATAACGGAATCAGGAAGAAGTATTTAAGGTGTGATTTGACTTTTTTTTTAAGAGAGAAGGACAGTGAGAGAGAGGGGGGAAGAGAGAGAAACAGAGATAATTGATTTTTATAGAGTTTTTCACATGGCTTTCATTGCTCTAACACTTAGTTGTGTACGTGGGTGCTGGGGTTTGAAACTGTGTACTTGAGCATGCAGGGCAAGTGCTGTAACCACTTAGCCACCACTCCAGTCCCCTTGGCATATGTTTATGAAAAAGGACCAAAAGATTAATAATTTGGCGGGTTTTGGACTCTATAGTCTTCAATACATCTATTCAATTCCACCTTTATAAAAAGAATGCAACATAGACAACATGTAGATAAATGTGCATGGCTGTGTCCCAATAAAACTTTATTTACAAAAACAGGAAGTGCACTGCATTTGACCTGTGGCCCATAAATTTGCCAATCCTTTTGATCCTACATCTTAGTAATAGTTTTATGTGTGTCCAAGAATTATTATTAAAGA
Organism: Aplodontia rufa; assembly: GCA_004027875.1. NCBI lineage: Eukaryota > Metazoa > Chordata > Mammalia > Rodentia > Aplodontiidae > Aplodontia > Aplodontia rufa. The sequence continues at coordinate 2,272 of PVKS010025923.1, read as the reverse complement.
CTGTACAGACACATCCATACACAAATGCATTTATATTATATTCACTGTGCATGTTATATTTCATAGTAAAAATTATTTTTAAAATATTCTATATATAGTTTTTGAACATTCCCAAAGACAGCCTACCTGAAGTTCATTCATGGGACTTCAAGGAGAAAATTTCTACTGCTAAAAAAATAGAGAAGATGGAAATCAATCTAAATGCTACTCAGTGCCTGGAACATGTACACATCAAGAGCTACTATTGTTGTTATGATTTTACTATTTCCTAGCATCCCAGGTCTTGACAGCCATTCTCCCATTGAATTCCTTCAGCTACACACCTACTGCTTCACCTGTATAGATGGGCTTGCCTTCTGCAGTGAAGAGGTGGCCAACAGCACCTTTAGGGAGTCAGCTTGCTATCTGAAAATGGACTGCTTAAGCTCCTTTTATGAATCTACCACATTGTGTCACTGTAAACAGATTATTTAAATATTCTGGGTTTCAGTTTCTTATGTGTAAAACAGGAACCATAATAGTTCTTCTCTCAGGATTCTAGTAAGACTTAAGTTAATACCTGCGACCCCAAGATGGCAACCACCCCACCAACAGTGACTCCAAGACACTCCTGAGAATCACCTCACGCTGTAGGAGTGCACGCAGATACCCACCATAGGACAAAGCTCTGAGTGTGGGGAAACATTGCCCCCTGCTAATTTTTTTAACTCCAAAGGAATAGCGTGGTGCATTAACGAATATAAAGGAGGAAGTTTGTGGCACCCGCGCAATCAGCCCCACACCCAGGGGAAGAGGAGCTACACTGGAGGGGAGGAAATGGAGCAAGTTTCCTAATCTAATACCCTAATTCAGTCTCAAACCCCCTGAACTGATCTCTATTAATTTACATGAACTTGGTATAAAGCTCTGGGAATTAATTGCTCACATTAGCGAATTTTCAGCTGTTATTAGCGAATTTTCAGCTGTTCATGTGAGCAGCAGCGTGTAGCTGCTGTGAGGTTTCCCTGAGGGCGGGGCAGGTTGCTCAGCAAAAACAGGCTTGGGGTCTCAACCGCCACAGTCAGAAAACCAGAATCTATCGCCCCGAGATTTGGCCGTTTCCCAAAGGGTCTGTGTTGTGCTAGAATTTCCCTCTCCACCTCCGGTCGCTGCCAGCAGAGCCGGAGGAGGAGAGGATTCCACACAAGATCTTTAACTCAATCACTGCGGACAATAACTCTCCACCCATGCTCATGGTTTACAAGAGCTGATTTTCAATTCCTTTAACATAATTGCTCACACCAGCATGTGAGAGCGTGGCAGGTCGCTCAACCTTGACTTGGGGCCTCAGCCCCTACTATCAGAAAGAGAGAAGTTACCGCCCCCCCCCCCACACACATGGCTGTATGCCCTGGGGGCTGTGTGGAACTGTGAATCCCCTCTCCAGCTCACAAATCTCTCAGATGGTGACCTTCTGCCCACCCCTCTACATATCTGAATAGGAGGAGTCTGTGAACAGAGCTTTCTGCAGCAGGGCACATCCTTCTCAAGGGGATCATCTGCTTCAGCCTCTGCAAAAGCAACCTGTAACTCTCTAACAAAGCAAGGTCTGATATCAGCCTCAGGAAGCTTTGAATAAAAGGGACAGCATGGGCTTCCCCTTAGCATCTGAGCCCTGTGCATAGCCAAGGTTAAGTAGGCCTTGACCTCTCCAGGTGGGTGCCCCCTAGTGCTTGCAACTGAGAACCACATAAGAACTGGCACAATCTGGTCCATCCTTTGCAGGTTTCTGTCAACCCCACAAAGCAACTCTTGGGACTTCTGAAGATCATATGTCACACAGAGTAGGTCACCAGTGATCCTGAGGCAGCTAGTTTCAGGCTGTCCACTCTCCTTGGATCAGAGAGTCACACATCTACGCTAGGATCAACAAAATTGTCTAAAGCTTCTGAGCCCCAAGCCCAAGAAATTCTATAGTGTGGACAGGCAGAAAGTAATCATCTCAGGATTACAGCCCAGGGGGAACTGACATCTATCCTCGCAAGAAGTGTGAGACAGCAGGTTCTTATACTCGTTTGCAACAGAAAATTTTGAGGAGATTCTTTAAGAAAATCCAGATCACTGGACTTATACAAACTGCTTCTCCCCTGACAAGCTCAACTGTGAAGAATTCCCAGCTAGATGACAGCTTTGAACACTCCCACCATGGTACATACTTGCTGACCTAAGGGGCAAAAAACTCATAACTTTCACAACTAGTTTTGTGTTGTTTTTCATGTGCGTCTTGGGTTTT